>JAOUWY010000054.1:15756954-15782409 GCA_025728095.1 Prietella phreatophila | reverse complement strand
AAGCTGGAGCAGCGTCAAGGCGGGACCCAGGGAGCATGGCGCTGGATGTGGGTACTAGCTGCGGGCACAGTGTGGCCAAGGATCTTTGTCATCTTTGCTGTTGGTAACAGAGAAACATGTGTCAGTGTGACCATGACATGAGAGCTTGCTCACCTCTCTGGGTTGCCTGCACCCTTTTATACTCTCCTGGCTCCTGCAGGAGGGTGAAGAGCAGCAGCTCCACTTATTAGCTGCCAGCTGTGTCTGTTTCTGTCACCCCGCCCTGCTGCCATGTGCTCTTGTGCTGTCCAGCTTAGCATCTGGAGCCAGGCCCATTTGCCAGTATCCCTTGGTCAGGTCAAGGGTGGAGATGAAGCGGGCTCTCCCCAGTCACTCCGCCAGGTCATCTACTCGAGGGACAGGGTAGCTGTCAAAATCTGAGACCTGGCGTTGCGTGGGGGTGAGCTCCTCGCCCCAGTGGCCCAAGGTATACTTGTTGGGATCTATGGGGAGAGTGTCAAAGGCAGACACCACTGGCGTGGGCTCAACCTATTTTGTCAAGAGATTTATGTCTGTATGCTTACTGGGCTGTTGTAGGCTGTAATATACTGGGCTCAGACCCTCGAGGACTTTGTATGGGCCCTGCCAGCAATCCAGGAATTTACAGGAGGTGTTCAGGAGTAAGAGGAGCCCCTGGTTGCCTGGCTAGAACTCTCTGGGCTGGAATGGCTGATTGTAGGCCCTTTGCTGGTCTTGCTGTGCCACCTCCATGTCCTCCTGGATCAGGGGTGGCCAACCATATCCGGAAAGAGCCACTGTGGGTGCAGGTTTTCATTCCAACCAATCAGAAGCCACACCTGAATCTAATGAAAACAAAAATCAACTGACTGAACAGGTGGAATCAGGTGTGACTCCTGCATGGTTGGAATGAAAACTTGCACCAACAGTGGCTCTTTCCGGATAAGGTTGGCCACCCCTGTCCTGGATGATCAGTATTACATGGCTGAGCCATTCCTGCATGTCCTGGATGTACTCCATCAGGGAGTGGAATGGCAAGGGTTGTTCTTCTGAGGCTTTCTGGGTCACAACCGGCAGTCCTTGAGGTCGTCATCTGAAGAGGAGCTTGAAGGGAGTGAAGCCCGTGGGAACTTGGGGTGTCTCTCAGATGGAAAAAAGCACATAGGTAAGGAGGAGGTCCCAGTTCCTACCACCTTTGTCTACCACCCATCACACATTTGCTTCAGCGTCTGGTTGAACCTTTCCACAATATCATTGGTCTGGTGGTGGTAGATGGATGTCCTCAGACATTTTACCTGCAATAGTTGATACAGATCAACCATTAACTTAGACATAAAGGGCATACTTTGGTCAGTTAGGTTCTCTTTGGGGATTCCCACATGGTTGAACAGAAGCATGAGCTCTTTCTGCCGGTCACACAGTTGGACAGCTGGTGGCTCACATCTGCAACGGCCCCAGGCAGCCAGTGAAAGGGAAGTTGTGGGGAACCCGGGTCAATCTTGCCTGAGCAGTAGCAGCACAGGGAGCTCAGGGATCAGCCCAATGAGGAGCTTTTTTTTTGAGTATTTTTGAGTCATGGTGGTTTAGTGGTTAGAACATTTGCCTTGCATGTTGGGGGTTCAAATCCCTCTTCCACCCTGTGTGCATGGAGCTTGCATGTTCTTTCCATGCCTTCAGGAGTTTCCTCCCCAATGTTTTTATGTTTAACACTGCATGGATTAAGAACAAACTGCATGTTAATGTAGATATTCAGTCCTGTCAGTTTCAATTCAACAATAAGGATCTAGAACAATATAAATATTAAAAAGCACATAAAGAATGTTTTCAGAACAACAGATTTTCATCCAGTGCAACACTGTAAATGTTAATGCAACAGTGTAGTACTACCTGTAGTTTTACTGCTACTTTTTTATTTCTTTTCACTATTATACAATTTCCTTGTTTGTTACCACAATAACTGCTATGTCCATAAATGGTATAAATTAATCTGGTGAATACAGTGTTATGTTATGTTATGTTCACAGCATTTAAAAAAATATATATTGTTATTCTTTTGCACTACCTGTTATATCAGACACTTTCACACTAGAACTGTTGACTGGTCAGCACTACACTGTCACTTACTGTGCTTATTAGTAGTTACTGTGTTGTCTTGTGTTGTTTGCACACTTTTGCACGTTGCACATTATTTTAAATGTCTTATTTAGTTCTGTGTTGACTTGAGTGTAGGTATTCAACATTAGGATACCATATTGACGCCATTGTCAAGGCAATGTTAGGTATGATGTTGTTGTTGTTGTTGTTGTAGGAAGTATTGTTGGGTGTATTACGAAATGACGCGTAGGACTGTTGTTATAAAGAAATTGAGGGGCAAGAGAGAGGAGAGGGTGGAGGTACACTGTGGAGGGAGGTACGGAGAGAAGCAGGGAGGAGTGGAGCTCTGCGGAAGAAGGGAGGGACAGAGGGTAGGAGGGAGACTAGGAACAACGCAGGCGAGCAGACGCTGTTCTCCTCAAACAGATAAGGCGGACTAACCCGGAGACTGCAGCCCTCTGTCTCCCTCCTATCGGCGCAGGTCTGTATGCCTTTTGGTCATTGCAGTTTTGTCTTTTTAGCTCTACATCATCCGCTGTAGGCTCGCGGCCGCAGGGAAGCGTCGAGCGCGCGACGCGTTAGGTTCAGGGCGCGCGGAGTAAGACGGGATGCGCCGCTTCAGTTTCATATTGCACGGGGGTGGAGCAACACACACCCACACACTATGAGTAAATACCAGGTTCCAGGTCCATGAGCGCGTGCATTTGTGTATGCTCTTATGCGTACAGAGAGAGCTGAGATGGAGGAGGCGGCGGAGAATGTTGCTCCTGCTCCTGCCGTTGGTTGCCTTGTGGAGGCTGCCGGTGTAACGCTGGTGTCCTAAAACCGGAATCACATGCTGTTGCTTCTTATTTGGTTCTCTTCCGTTGTAGTTCAATCAGCAACACGTATGGGCCTGAACATATGCGCATTTTTATAGCAGGCTTTCACATGCATAAACAGCTTAAATAATTAATTTGAAGCTGCATTGATCTCCTGATGACTCGCGTTCACTATCGGCTCTGTGTGCGTTCTGTAGCTAATGAAGTAATAAGTCTTATCCTATTCATATCTGATCATGTACCACTATGTTTTCATGTTCGAAATGCACAAGCATGGTGTATAAACTGCAATCAAAAGCCCCTCAATTAGCTTGGGACAAAGATGTTACTCGTGTAAAAACGTGTAAATTACTTCTGATGTGCAGATGGACGACATAAGCTTCAAACCGTGCCGATTAACACAACATGAGATCTTGGTGAGATAGAAACAAAACGCAGGGCATGGTATGCGATGAAAAGCACACTAGTTGTCAATAGGATTCTGCACACCAGGTGCCCTAAATGCACATTGCTGTTTTGCACCATCGGTTTCTGAGGCATAAGAAGGATAATGTGTAGCATCTGAACAGTCTTCATGTGCTTTCTCAAAGCAAGGGTTCTGTCATCGTTGTAACACTGTCAGACATGAAGAGCTGTGATTAATGTAGGCTGTACTGCTCTCGTGTGTGCTTTTTTTTTCAGTGCATGAAGGGTAACAATGTTGCATTGATCAAAGTATAAAAGAACACATAATAATTATGAATTAAAAAGTATACAATTATTTATTTATATAATAGTCTAAAACTGACAGGGAGTGAAAATAAAAACAGAAATGTAAATGGTACACATAAAGTCATGTTAGGTCTACATCTCATAAATAGATATATTCTGTGCAATGTTTGAATAACCACTTGAGACCGATCTAAGGAAAAAGCATCAAAATAAACAAGAACATACAAAAAAAAGTATCCACTACTTAAATATTAGTTTTAATCTAGATATACTGTCTTGGAAAGTCAAAATCCAGCACAGTTTGGTGATTTTTCTGCTCTGAGATACCTATTAACGTTATAATTAAGTGGTGAGTTCAGACATTTGACACAGAGCGGCAAAATAAATAAATTATCCTGCTAGACTGGAATTTGGCATACTTCATTTAAATAATCCCGATAGCCCCACTGGAAACCTTTGGCTTTTAATGCAAACCCCCACCACGAAAATATCAGCTATGACTATATGGCTAACCAAATCGAAAAAAAAAATGTATGAGCTGTTTAATACTAATATGTATTGTGTGAAAAGTGAAGAATGGCATATTCGGAAACTTTTTCTTGTTTAATTGCAAAAAATCATCAGCAGAGACCCAGCAGCAGTACTAAATCAAGTGCTAAATTATTTATATCTGCACCAAAGAAATAGCCCTTGCAGGATGTAGTCTGAGCTTTCTGTGTTTCACATTCATCTTACTAGGTTATAATGGCATTTTTTCCCATAGGAAAACATTAAACATGAAACAGCCAGAGGGTAAAAGAGTAAAGCTCAGTAAAGAACATAAAACACCTTTCACACACACAACTGCTCCTGGGTATGAGTACATGTTTTTTTGTTAATGGTCAATACCGATACTAACACTAATACAGAAATGTCCAACCTACTTAGCCAATCAGGGAATATTTTATTTAGCTCTGTTTAAGTTTCCCATGTTTACATAGTGCCCATGAAGAATATACACAGCAAATGCCCATTTATCTACACTACTAGACCTGTTCATTATAACAACCCCAATTCCAAAAAATGTTGGGAAACTGTGTAATATGTAAATAAATGTAAATAAAAACAGAATGCAGTGATTTGAAAATCTCATAAACATGTTATTCACAATAGAACACAGAAAACATATAAATTGTTTAAACTGAGGAAATGTACCATTTTAAGGAAAAAATAAGGTAAATTTTAATTTGATGGCCTCAACACGTCTCAGAAAAGTTGTAAGGGGGCAACAAAAGGCTGGAAAAGTAAGTATTACTAAAAGAAACAGTCGGAGGTTAATTGGCAACAGGTCAGTAACATGATTGGGTATAAAAGAGTATCTTAGGGAGGCGGAGTCTCTCAGAAGTAAAGTTGGGCAGAGGTTCACCAGTCTGCAAAAAACTGCATCTACAGTTTGTGGAATATTTTATACACAATCATGTGGGAGTGTAAATGATAGATGTAGAGAATGGGACAACTACATCAACATCAACTTTTAGTTTAAGATTTACATGCATCGTTAAATTTTTTTTAAACTTTACTTTTTGTTACTCTAACGTCAAAATGACCTGAACAAAATCACTGTAATACAAATATGATTTAGGAAGTTAGAAATGTTTAGAGAATGTGAACCAAGCACATGAGCTTTCATTTTCAGTAGGAACCTCAAATGAATAATTTTGGCCCCAAACAGAATATGTGTTAAAAATTGTGTCCATTGGCAGTTAGATATTATGGGAAGTTGGCAGTGAACAGAAAAGTCTTTTAATTAAGCAAAATAGTAAGAGATAATCCTATTTTGGATGCTTGCTCACAACAAGCATTTTAAACGCGAACTTATCTTTCTTTCCTACATTCTAAATAAATAAGCGCTAACATACTTCATAAAGCACAGCAAGCCTGTTCCTGTGGCACAGATGGACTAATACATGTTCCACAGGAGTGTAACTGCTAATATCATTTGCTAATCTTAAAAACTACATGTTGTGTATGAAAATTTAAACTCACTTTTATGTGAAAGTCTTGCATGACTGATGTTGCACTCGTGTTTTTTTATTGTTTACTTTATAAGGTCTGCATAAACTACCTGCTGTTTATACTGAGATAATGACAAAACAGTAGATAGTACTTTCTACAGGTCTGATAATCAGTGTAACACACTTTACATATTATTTGTAAATGAAAAGATAGATTTATAAAATTAAATATTGCTTTATTTGAGTTGTAAACAAGTTGTAAACAAATAAAACATCAGTAGATAAATGAAAAATAAACGATGAATGATAATTTAGGTTACCAGACTTTTAAGCTTGTTTTTCTACTTCACATGTACTCAACTTTTACTTACAGGTATCCTCTGCTTGGACATTAACAATGATGACATTAACAATTTTGGCTCAAAAGTTGATTATATAGATCCATAGCTGTAGGCGTGGCAAAATGAAGTGAAAAATCTATTAGCTGATAGATTTTAAGAAGAACTTTATTTATGAAAAATCTGCAAACATTCTATATACAGTGCATTAGCCTGTGCGTTTACACATTATGGTCGTAATAAATTATTTCACAATTTACAAGGGTTTTTTTCTCCAGCTATTCAAAGTACATTACATTTACATTTGTGGCGTTTGGCAGATGTCCTTTTCAAAAGCAACTTACTCGTTTATACAACTGAGCATTTGAGGGTTAAGGCCCAGCAGTGGCAGCTTGGCAGTGCTTATGATCGTCCGATCAGTAGTCCAACTTCTACCACTGACCAAAGTCAATCAAAGTTTGAATATTTGCAACCATATCTAGTAGTATATAGTAATGCGTTAATCTGTTTTAAACCCAGTCTTCCATAACACTTTCATCTTATGTGTTTCGTAATCTATCAAAAAATATATATATTTGTTTACATGCATTACAAGCTTGTATAATTTGAAGGAGGTAATTAAAAAATCAAAAAGGACATAGAGAGCTACATTTTGGAATCTCATAATTAACCTCTTCTATAGAATTAGTGTTCCAGTACTTTTGCATTAACCCTAAACTGTGATATATGAATTCTGCTGTAACCTCTGAAGTCAGCAAATGCTGGGCAGGTGTAGATACAGTGTTGTGACATGCTAATTGCCCCCCATATGAGTAAGGAGCTTCTGTGACCTCCCATGCTATTAGCACCCACTGATATACTTTGACACCTTCTTAGCAGGTGGTTAGGGAAAGTGAGTGCAGAAATCTTCCTTGAAAGCAACTAGCCCAAATTGCTCTTCAATAAATATTCATATGCTAATGTAATATAAATATTCATATGTTGGCCTAAGTGGGTGAAGAATGAGGCATCACATACTACAGAAAAAAATGGACAGAACTAATATGTTCTATATTATATTTTAACATTTATATATTAAAGTTACAGTGTGTATGATATATTTGGTTAAAATGGCCAAACAAGTCAGGGGACAAAAAATACTGTATAATAAGATGTTCCTGAGCTGCCGTGAGCCACCCTGACTATTATGCTATAGTTGGACTTGGAGGAATTTTGGCAGGTCCTATGTCAGTTTGGATATTTTAAACATCATCACACCCCAACATTAGGAACAAAAGAAGTCTGCCTCCATAATGGAATGCAAGAGTCATATCCTATCATTATGCTTAATATCCATAAAATAGTGAATATTGTTATGTGAGCAGGTGGTCAGATATGAAGTACACAGGGCAAGAAAGACATGCTGCATGGCATAATAATTTACAGCATCCTTAGTAACTGCCTGGTCAGGGTCATGGTGGTTTAAATTAGGCTAATAGTTTATAATAAAAATAGAACCAACTACATTTGTTATAAAATATCGTACAAACAAAAGGAATAACTGCATCAATTGGATGAAAAATGGTCCTGCACACATCTCTAGTGGAGACCAGTTGTGAATTTGATTGATGTAGCTCAGGTTGAGGAACTGTCAGAGCCATATTTAATAGACCATGCTGACAGTGTTGGCATTTCTATGTCTTTTTCCCCAGTGATTTTAGTGTTTCCAGAGGCATAGTGATAGGGTTCATATTTAATTAAAAATAATAATAAAATGCAAATATAACCATCTGGGTTAGGCTACATCCACTTTGGGTTTAAATCTGAATACAAATCTGAATATTTGGAGCTCTAAACAGATATAAATACAGACGCAGTTAGTGCCATTGTGTTATATGAACATTGAAAGTGTGATCACAATTAATCAAAGAAACATAAAACACATTCTGAGCTAAATCAATTTGTTGATAAAAAAAATGTGTCATATACAAATTAGTGTGTTTAACAACATTTCAATATAGTATGATGACCAAAAAGTAAAATTTTGCTCTTGTCAGACCAGAGTACACTCTCCCAGTATTTCATAGGCTTGTCCAAATGAGTTGTAGCAAACTTTAAACAAGCTTCGACATGCCTTTTCATTAGTGATAGAGTTTAGCGGTGTGCACATAAGCGGTGGAGTGCATTGCCTACTGTTTTCTCTGTGATGATTGTACCTGCTGCCTCCAAGTGTTTCTGGAGCTCTTTCTGAGTGGTCCTTAGCTCTTGGGCTACACTTTTGACTATTCTTCTGACTACCTGGTCAGAAATCTTGTGAGGAGATCCTTTGTGTGGCCGTTTGATGATGGAGTGATGTTGCTTCCACTTGCGGATAATGCCCCCAATGGTGCTGATTGGAGAATTCAGAAGTTTTGAAATACAGCTTTTTTCTTCCACTATATTTACAAAAACCTTATATTGATGTATATTTTCAACAGCATGATATTTATTCTGATATGAGTAAAGAAAAAAAAGGCTTTTGTGTAACCTGGAGAAGATACCCAGATTAATGTAGTAGTAGAAAGTAAGATGACTGACAAATCATGTAGACATTTCATTACTTTTCTGAGGGCTCCAACATTTTATTAACCATCATAAGTAGCAAAAAATATATATATATTTTTCATGACTTACAACTAGTATATATTACCAAATGACCAGGGTTATTGAAAACCTTGACAGGCAAGTACAGGTGCCTGCGAGAGATAATGCAAAACCTTGGAAAAAAAATAGCTGAAACTTATTCCAGCCAATACAAGCTTTATTCTGTAAGTGTCAGGTACAGCGTGCTGTGTGTTGAAGTATACAGTGTGTGGAAAGAGTGATGGGTAATGAAGAGTTGATGTCCTGGAGTCTCCTGTGCTCCACTAGGCCTCATCATATCGTCCTGGCACCCTATGTTTTACCTGGGAAGCTTTTTCCCTGGTAACAACTCTTCACACCTGATTCTTAAACGCCACTTCATTTGCCCCTTCCAATTTGTGCGATACACTCAGGTGGGCCCTAAGAGGTTATTTAAATGTACACGTCGGCTGGATATCTAAATCTTTTTTATTCCTATTGAGTATTAGCTTTACAAATCTTATTTTGATTATATTAACTACTGTAAATGTTTAAAACCACAGCACCACTGCTTCATGTCCTAAATGTTTCATTTCAGAGGAAATTTATTTCTCAACCTCTTTTTTTTAACCAACCATTATTTATAATGTTCCTTTATGTATATTAAACTATTTTTATGGAAAATGTAATAATGAAAAAATTTTGAGCTTCTCTTAAAAACATTTTACACCACCTGTCCAGTATGTTGGCAATTTAATTAAAGTGACCTTTACACTTTAACAGAGTGTTTAAAAAAAAAAAAGTGTGTCTCTGTGCAGCACGGTCATGGTTTCTAGCAAGAAACACTACAAAATACAATATTCATGCTATACTTTCTAAAAAGCACATGGGTGATATTTAAACTAATTGCCACTATTGGAATTATTGGTGTGCTGTTGGAGTCACTAGCCCAAAAGGTTGGGAACCCCTGGTTTACAAAAGTACCATGTGTGAAAGGCAAAGAAAAGTCCATCACTCATCATTAAAACCACAAATTATTGTTCAGTCAAGCATGCATGGAGCTGGCAAAGCAGAGGCCAAAGTTAATTAATGACACAGCAGGAATGGGTGAAGAATCCATCCATAAAGCCAAACCTAACACAGATATATAATATTTTTGATAAGAGCAAAGACTTCCTCAAGAGACTTACTAAGACTTTAATTTCCCAAATGCATAAGCCAGCCTTCAGTTACTTACCAATTTATTGGCTATTTTCTGCTTTTGGTTTTAAAAAAACTGGATTTTGTCTGGTATGTTTACACTTTTTCATAGAACTTTGATGTGATACTTTTATTAGCATTGTATAATTAACAGATCATACTGTGAAATTATAATATATCATTAACTATGTTTGAAATATGCTCATGTATAGTAAATAAAGAAAAGGCTTAATGTCTTATGGAGTGATGAATCTGCACAGCAGCCTCTCTTGGCTCTACACCCTACATTTAATCTTGCCATCTATGGTGCTTTGCTGTCAGAATCATTTTGTAAATCAGGCTGGGAAACATGCAGTTTAATTTAATTATCCTCCATACCCTGACTTCCAGTACGCCGCCATATGACCTCACTCACTTGTTCATGTTGAATAACTCTAATACTTTTCATGTCCAGCTGAGACTATTTTATGGTTCTTAACATAAAACAATACTGATAAAGACCTAAGTACAAATTTATAATGCAAAAGCTTAAAACACTAAGCATACAGCTCACAGTGATTAAAGTCTGTATATGCTACATTTTACAGGTCAGCACAAAAATGGGCCCCTTATTAGTTTAACATTTCAGTACACATCTGTGTTATGTTGAAACAGACTTTACTCTCATTACAAAGTCTCACAAGAAAATAATTAGCATTTTCACAATAATATGAAAAACAGGAATGGTTAAGGTTTGAAATGGATTAGCGGCCATGGTACACAATGCTGGGTTGCTTTTTACTTGTTGAAGACACAAGGTTAACAAAGAACAAACTAAACAAAAATGTCATTGAATATTTGGAACTCAATCTAAAGCTTAGCCATGGACAATACATATTGTACATATACTCACAGAGCACTTTATTAGGAACTATATTCTAATACTGGGTAGGGCCTCCTTTTGCTCTCAAAACAGCATTGATTCTTCATGGCATGGAATACACAAGACTTTGGAAACATTTCTTTTGACATTGCATCACACAATTCCTGGAGATTTGTCAGGTGTACTTACATGCTGCAAATCTCCCATTCTACTACATCCAAAAGATGTTCTATTGGATTCAGATCTGGTGATTGGGAAGGCCACTGAAGAACACTGAACTCATTGTCATGCTCATGTAACTAGTTTGAGATTACTTAAAATTGTGGCCATGAAGGATGCACATGATCAGCAACAATACTCAAATAGTCTGTGTGATTGAAGCGATGATTGATTGGTATTAACAGGTCCAAAGTGTGCCAAGAAAACCTTCCCCATACCATTACACCACCTCCACCAACCTGTACTGTTGACATAAGGCAGGTTGTGTCCATGGATTCAAGCTGTTGGTGGCAAATTCTGACACTACCATCTGTGAGGCTATGTAGAAATTGTCCAGTTTTGGTGAGCCTGTGCCCACTGCAACCTCATCTTTCTGTTCTTGGCTGACAGAAGTGGAACCCAATGTGGTCTTCTGCTGTTGTAGCCCATCTGCCTCAAGGCTTGACAAGGTTTCTGCTCACCACATTTATACAGAGTGGTTATCTGAGTTACTGTAGCCTTTCTTCCAGCTCAAACCAGTCTGGCGATTCTCTGTTGACCTTTCTCATCAACAAAGCGTTATCGTCTGCAGAAGTGATGCTCATTGGATGTTTTATTATTTTATTTGTGAGTAAACTAGCAACTGTCATGCATGAAAATCCCAGGAGATCAGCATTTCTAGAAATACTCAAACCAGCCCATCTGGCACCAACAATCATGCCACATTCAAAATCAATGAGATCACATTTTTTCCCCCTTTCTTCTGGTTGATTTGCACATTACCCAAAGTTGCTGGCCCATATCTGCATGATTTTATGCACTGCATTGCTGCCACATGATTGGCTGATTAGATAATCGCATGAATGCATAGGTGCACTGGTGTTCCTAATGAAGTGTGCAGTGAGTCAACCAAAAAATATTGCTCTTTATTCAAGACTCATCTCGAAAGCTGAAATGCCATTTAAAATGTCAGTTTTCAGAAAATAAAGGGGTGTCATGTGCAATGTTTTTAAGGGAGAAACATGCTGTGGAAAAAATGGAAACTATAAGTGATTGTTTCCTGTAACAAATATATTCCATAATAAAGTTGATATTTGCATGAAACTTATCTTTTTTCTGAGTGCATATGGTAACAGGAACTTCTTGCCTTCAATCACATCTGCTTTGCCAGATAATTAAGTTCAAATTGGTATTTTATTTAAGTTAGATCTGTTTTTAGTTTAATAACTGGTAAGGGCTACGTTTTAGCATAAGTCCAGGAAGGAAGATCATGTAGTGGCTGAGATGGACAGGGTTAATTGTAGTTAATTGTAACAACAATTTAACAATTGTTAAATTACTAAGCAAGCATCCTCTTTGTGGGGTTAATTGGCATGTTTTCATTATTTATATGTAAAATGTTTAAATATTTGTATTAGATTGTAGTAAATGTAACATCTGTATCAAATTTGGTTGGTCTAGGTGTTTTGTTTTTTTAGAACCTAAGTAAAAAAAAAAAAAAAAAAAAAAAAACATACTTAAAACAACCCAAATCTCCCAAACAAATGAAATGTTGTAGAGCTTAAAAAAGGAGACAAACAGGATGTTGTCAACATTATCTTTGACATTATGTGACATTTACAGTATGGTGCAAATAATTTGTTAGGTGTACTATATTCATTAAGTGAAAGGACATTCTTATTACTGCGAATTTAAAAGAACCTTAAAGTTCTTAAAGGAGAAATTAAAATAAATGGGGCTGGGGTTAACTCCATGCTTGTAAACATTTCTACCATTCACTAGTTTACAGGAAAATAGATGTAGATTATAATGTGAAAATAGAGGTGAGCTTAAAGTCCAAATGAATGCTAATCACTACTCCAGAATAAACCGGTCTCATTAATTAAAACTGTACTATTACAATTACAAAGCTAGAATTAAAAATGTGTGGAAAAAATTTGGTGTTTTTTTTTTTTTATTAAAGAATATAATCTGATCTTTACATTATAATTGCATCATAGTTCCTCAAATCAATTTCCTAAAAAATTTCTAAAAAAAAAAAAGGTCTGAGTCCCCAGTCCTTTTCTATGACAAAGGCTCATTTATAATGTGAGATATCTATTTTGTAATGACTTTGTCCTTCAAGCTATGGAAAATGAGATGGCTTTTTTTAGAATCTATTCTCAGGCTATAGGGTAAAAATTAGTTGAGTTCCACTCATTTGTTACAGACCTCTAATACGAGGGGCTTGGCGTATGATCTTGTAGTAAAAAATGTATGAAACTGGGCCACCTTTCCCTCTAGCATGACCTGCTACTATAATGTATTACCATCCAGTCACAGGTATAAATGATTTCAGTCTATGAACTTAACAGGTATAAATGAAGACTATATTATAAATGAAGGTATTTATTTTTGATAAATGTTTTATTTTTCAATTTATATGAAACAAGATGGAATGCCAGAATGACTTGGGAACTAGATGGTTTGTCAGGGTTTTCTTTCCTTTGCAGTTTTATTCCTCTTGCATATCCCCTCATAGATTTCTATATGCAACTGCCTAGTCAAACAGCAGTTTCTGTTCATGTGTATCTCTGACAGCTCGAAAGCACCCTGATTCATTGATTTTTTTCCTATCACGTTGTCCCACTCACCAAGGTCATTAAGTTTTTGCTAGAAACGCTAGGTCGCAACAGGATTACAGCAGGTACCAGTGACCGTACACCTTATATATCTGCCCTTGACAAATTCTGTTCTTTAAATAATGAATAGTTTTACACTAACACCCAAAGGCACATGAACCAGACATTAAAAATAGATGCATATCATGTAGTTTATTACAATCATTCCTCCTTTTTGCAGTGGTAGCTTAATAGTTAAGACTCATTGATTATGGAATGGGCTACTTCATCAGAAGGTTGTGAAATAAAATCCTAGTATAGTCAAACTGAAACAAAGAGCAACGACCTGAAATTCTCGTATAATGGCTGACTTTGAGCTCCGAACCTCCAGACTTTGATATGCAAAGAAAATAATCTTACTGTACTGTACTTGTATATCCAGGGTCCTCAGTTTGAACTTGCTTTGCATGTTTTCCTGTGTCCATGTGGGTTTTCTACCTCAGGCCCAGTGTTCCTGGGAAAAGCTCTAGAGCTACCTTGACTCTGGATATTACAAAAAATTAGAGATTACAAAAAATGAATGAATGAAATAATGATTATACCTCTATATTTTCTTTCTTTCTTTCTTTCTAATATATGAGAGAAAGTGTGTAGGCTTGGATGTGTTCAAGCCATATTTTTCTCTGTGTGAAGGATTTGCTTATTTGATTTACAATAAATCTGGTGCTTGAAATCAATAGATGCATTTATCATTATAAAATAGGTGTATGCAATCCAGTAGTACGTAAAAAATACATACACACTTGCATAGACGTAGCCGAGCCATTATAAGGCTTGCTACTCTATATAATAATTATTATGCCTAGCCTCTCCACTGTCTTACTTTGTACTTTATTATTACTTAATTATTTATATGCTCTAGTTAGCATCATGACTGAATTTTAATTACATTGGGTCCTAAGAATGCAACTATATGTATATAACAGTGTGTGTGTGTGTGTGTGTGTGTGTGTGTGTGTGTGTGTGTGTGTGTGTGTGCACCATGCATAGTATTAATATATCATGTGTTCATTTAAATGCATTTACAATTACAGAATTTTCCATAAGTAACATTGTAGTCTATTAATAATCTATTACTGGAGGAGTATTAATTCAGACTTCACTAATCTTCTGCAAAAAGAAAACAGTTCTTCTGGGCTTTTGTTATGTCTTAATGGTATGAAACATTCGTATACTTGTGCTCTTTGTACTTGAATATATGTTTTGAATTCAATATAACATGAGTAATCTCTTCTAAATTGTTGGTCAATGCAGACGTTATGACATTATCATAATATTCCACAGGTATTAACAGGTTTCTGGTCAGTGATTTCACGCAGTCTAATCTAATAAAAGTTTTTTCAATTACCTAGTCCAGCAAGATGGATGACATGAGGTTGTTACTGCTATATTGCAGTGCTCAGGGCTGGAAACTAAAATTAGATTTATGATGTATTTTCAGTAATGCTGTACACTCTCTATAAGACTATTGTATGGCTCCTGTTTTGCTCTATTAATATAAGTCAGGAGGTGTCAGCGTCAAGCTGTAGTGGACCACAGCCCACAAAATATTTTGTCCTTTCCCAAATTCAGCCCACTAAATCTCTGATTCACCTCTTGATGTGTCAAATCAAGTAATATTCCAATCTATGCAGTCCTGTGTCCTAATAGAAATGGATTCTGATGAAACTTGCTGTTCCAGCTATACGAAGGTTGATTTTTATTTTTTTTTTATACAGTACTAGTAGTCTATCATACAACCATAAGAGTCCATTGCTTAAGAAATGCTGTGTGAGCTTAATTTACATATTTACATATGAGGTTTGACAGTGGTTGTGCAGTTCTTGTGCATTCATGTTTATTAGGTAAAAAAAATAGATGTCTAATATGCATATTCAATTTCTACCATTTGTGTTTGAAGAGATACTTTGTAAAAGCATGACTTTTACAAAGTATCTGTGCAGTTTTTAATTTATTTCTAAATTTTTATTTTTTTTCCAAAACATCTTGTGCTGTTGGGAAACCATGGTGCCAAGGAGCCAAGGACATGATTAAAACAGACCATTTGACTGGTTTGTTTCATAAACCTATTTATAATGGTGTGCTAAGCACACCACCAAAAAAAAACCCTCTACTGGATTTGATTCCCACTAACATGCTATACAATCAGCCATCTGTTTGCATTTTGGTCCATTAACATAATCTAACAAAATGTCATGCTTCATTTACCCAAAGGGCAGCTCCTTCTGGTGCATTTTAGACCAAATCCAATAACTCTTTGCTTTACATTGCAGCTATCTCACATTCTGATATAAATATGTGATGTGTAGTGTTAGGTTTTTCTTTAAATGCATCTGATCGTTATTCATAACAAGTGCATAGCAATTAAAACAAATTATTATTACACCCTTAAATTTTCTCATGGTTTGAAGGTAGTTTTCTCAGTTTTGCAGGCTTTTATATGAATCCCCACTAATTTACAAAGTCTGAGTGATCAGTTCTGTTACTTTACACTGTCTTGGAGCTTGAATCAGTTATGAAAGAGATTATGTGCACTGCATGGGTCAGATTTCTCTTACTATAGTCATGCAGCCATAGAGACAGCACTACGCAAAACCATTCTATCATATCTTAATTTATGTTTATCTATATTCTTAATTGTAATATTGATTAATTCACTGTATGCATTGCTTATTGTGAATATAATGTTATTTTTCCCCAACAGACGTAAAAGCACCATCATCAAGCACAGGAGAATACATGCTGTAGTGGCCTAACGCAACTGGGACTACAGATAGATTACATGCACCATTCTCTCTAGCTTTTTCAAGACCAGATAAAAGTGCACCATGGATTTTGTAATGAAGCAAGCACTGGGAGGTAAATAACATTTTTAACCACTAATTTAGTCTTTATTTTGAATATTCCCAACTAAAAAACACTGTTGTTATCTTCACTACATGTTTTTTTGTTGTTGTTGTTTTTGTTTTTTTGCAGTCACAGAAAGAGATAGGTGTTTGTGTTTACATTCAGGCAACAAGCTACAGTATTTTCAAATCATGCTTATGAATTAGACCATGAGAATTAGTAGAATGACCATTTATTGGTTCTCATTGTACACCAGGCTATGGTTTAAACAGGTTGTGATTTTAGCCATTTGTTTGTATGAGATATAGATTTTCTAATTTAAGAGGACCAGTTTTGTTTAAAGGTCAACTCTTCAAATCGATTCCTTGCATTGGTTTCATCAGCTAAATGACTATAGATAATGTATTTCCCAATTGCCTCAGATGGGCCCAGATGTGTCAGGCACTTGAGAGCCATTGTGATCAGATGATGACCTTTTATGTATTGTGTCTCAGATGCAAAAGCACTACGCTTGAATTGCTGCATCTGCCAATGTTTTAACACTACAAATAGCAATTGTTCTCCTAAATTTGTTCTGATTAACTGAAGTGTGACTGCTGCTGGACTGTGGCTTTCAACTCATTACAGATTTAGATCATAGCACCAGCATTTCCTGTTGCTTTTATTGCAGGAATAGGACCATAATTGTGTTAAAAGGTAAACTTTTATACCAGATGCAGGGCTTTGCTCTGTCTAATAGTGAGTGATAAACACATATAATAAACAATGTTCTACAGAAGAGACGGTGTTATTTATGTAGTATATTTAGTTTTTGTATTTTGAATTTAAATTAAAAAAAAATCTGGGGAAAAACCATTTTTTAAATGGCATAAAATGTCCTGTGCATTTTTGAAGCCTAAAGTAAATACAAATATAAAGTAAATCTCAAATATATTTTACAGTTGGTACACACATTAAATCTGTAGCTTTTTCACCATGTTTGATGTTTCTGTTTGTTTGAGCTAAACTGTGTACAGTTTTGTAGTAATAGTAGCAAGGCATTATTAATCTATGATGGTCATCTATTATTCAGATAATTTCTTCTCATCAAATGTCCACATCCAGTACAAATGATTCAGGGGTATATAGCATTTCAGGGACTTCCTTAGATTCCCAGCCCATTACTTGTTTAGACACAGCCCTGAATTTAGAGGTGCATGTTTATTATTCATTGAAAGAGTTTTTGAAATAGTTTAGACTAAATATTTTAAGCTTACAATGAACATCAGTATTGTTGTTGCACTAACAACATAAGAATTTGAATTTTAAACACTCTTCACATGATGTGTTCTTGCCACTAAGGCACAATTGGCTCTGGTGAGAGTATGTAAAACATCAACGATTTTCAGAAATAAACTGATGTCATTTGAACTCCCAGTTCAATGAAAGATAAAAAAAAGACAAAGACCGCAAAGACAATGACAGCTAAAATATGCATTTCAGTAACAATTCCTAACTAATTTAAAATGCAAGGATTTTTTGGCACATGGTCACAGTGGTGACTCTAAGTGGTCTCTGTTTCTTACTTTGCAAAAAAATAACCTAACTAATATGTTTACTTGATTTCATATAACCTAGAACAAGAGCTTTTGTTTTATGTATGAATTTCCAACCAATGCTGTGTGATAAAATCATCAGAATTGATTGCCCACCCATCTTCCATCCTCACAGTCTTTCATTCATTCATTGCTTTGATGTAAAGCCATGCAGAATCTAATAGAACTCTTGTCTTTTGTAATGGTAATGACGTTCTTTGTGCCATGACTTACACATGTGCATGGCCTACATACTGTATTTCCTGTATGCTTAGTGGAAGAGTTATTGTATTCATTTGGTAGTAGAAATTTCTCATAGGAATATGAAAAATATGAAACAGTTACAAAGCTTTTACCTGAAATGGATGGTTGTTATTGAACCACTGCTGCAAATTAAGGAAAAAGATTCAGTAGTAAAGCTTGTCTGTGGACCTTTATAGAGGTTAGACCTGGGTATTCTATTCTGTTGCACCATATAATGACCTTGAGTTAGACAAAAGGTGACCACTGTGGTGGAAAAACAATTATCTTTTAGGAAGCTGTGTGTGTGGTGGGGAGTGGGAGTGGGCATGCCAATCCTGAAATTAACAGCGACCTTTTACTGTCTACTCTCTAGAGACTGTACACGCAGCTAGACCGTTGCTAAACGCTAATCTGTCAGCCCAAGGTGTCCTAATCGCACATACGTTTGCCAATTAAATCCTCCACTGGTAGTCCTTTTGCCAGTGAATGCTCTGGGTGGCCTGTGGACATAATTAATGGCAGGGGAGGACTGTGCATTATCATTTAGAGTTGATTTGAAATGGGTTTTTGCGCATAGAGTGAGTATTCAGATTTCAAAAGCATAGTCGTTCCAGTTGCTCATGTAAATATGAGTTATCCATTGATTTAACAAATGATGTCAATGACTTCAAGAAGCACTTAATTAGATTATGTCACACTCTACCTTTACTGATTAGGTTCACATGGATTCACACAAAACAGATATTCAGGTTACTTCTGTGCCTTATATAAAGCAATCACTCATATAGGTTTATACAGAATATGTTTGTATTTTATCTTGCAACTGTAGGAGTTGCAAGAATGCTTTCTCTCAACCATATCATATGAAACTGAGGAAAATGTTAATCTAATATATGTGATGTAATGTATTACAGTTGAATAATGCATCAGCTAATACAATTAACATCACTCACATGTTCCTAATGGCTGTTCTGCAGTTTTTCAGATAAATCACTTACACTGTGACAGAAAGGATCATTAGCCACATTAATAATTAAAGCAAATGCCAAGTGTCATGTCAGAAGTATTACAGTATATTGTACTTTTGTTGCAGTGTGGTATTAGATCATGGAGTGCTTGTGAAATATATTGGATGTAATTTTGAGGTTTTTGAATAGAGAACGTTTAGTAGACTAATATGCATGATTGCAGTGTTGATTTTACATTCTTATTTTAAAGTATGTTTTTATCTTATTTTATAGCATTTTATTCACTAACTGCAAATAAAATTAGTTAATGTCAATGTATGATTTCATTATCAGTCATGAAAACATTATTCTAGAGCTCCAAACTGAATAGAATTTAGTGATGTGAGGCTTAATGAATAGATGAGTTACTAAAACACACTCCTGACCAATATCTTTTTCTTTTAATGAGAGAGAGAGAGAGAGAGAGAGAGAGAGAGAGAGAGAGAGAGAGAGAGAGAGAATAGGGGCTATCTCTCAAATGCAGACGTAGACAAGTGAAACAGATGGCTATGAGGGAGGAGAAGCATGTATCTCTCCAGTGGCCCTGTTCGGCTTCTTTATTTTGGCTCAGAAATATCCATTTAGCCAGCATATCACACTGAGAACACCACAGCATCACAAACAGTGAAACAGCCTTTTCATAGGCAAGCAGAGGACACTTAAATAGTGTGATCAAACCTAAAATAAGTCTTGTGAGCTTACAGTTATTAGGCTTACTTTGGTTATACTGAATTTCTTTTGCTATTCTCCATTGGGTTTATTTTATTTGTTTGTTTGTTTGTATTAAAAACGTGAAGAGCACACTATACTGGCAACTGGGTTTAGAGCATCTATGTCTACATACATTTATAGAGACTTTTTAGAAGACAGTACATTTACAACACACAAGGTTTCTAGCTCCTAACATCCGATTTTACGTCATTATTTACAATGGTGACTACATTTATATTAGTTTTACTGTAGTAACTGAATAATTCATAGTAGTTACTGAATAATATTCTTTTAGATTAATAACTGAATAATATGACAGGCATGTAAGGGGATAACAAAAATGATAAGCATAGGTGAAGTACTCAGAATCTGTATCAGGATCAACACATCACTGATCTACCATGTATAACATTGTTTATTTACCAAAAAATTTATTTAAAAAAATAATTAACAATTAAAAACCACTAATAGCAGACATTGGCTGCCCTCTACAGGGGCCACCAAAGACATGGGGAAAATGTTAGGTGGAGAAGAAGAAAAAGACCCAGATGCCCAGAAGAAAGAAGAGGAGAGGCAGGAGGCACTGCGGCAACAAGAGGAGGAGAGGAAGGCTAAGCATGCTCGCATAGAGGCAGAGAGAGAAAAGGTCAGACAGAGCATCAGAGATAAGGTGAGCTTCCTGACTCAGGATTCACAAACCATGTTTTAATTTCAAAACTCATTCAAAAATCAGGGGTTATGTTATGTTTCAATATGTGTATGGGGATAATATTTTCTTAGGTATTTAAAAATGTAATCTCTATCTTTGAATTTCTGCAGCAGTGTATCCCCATATTTATATTTACATTTTGAGCTCATCATTGATGTCTATAGCTCTAAAGTGACATCTAATTACTTTGTTACAAAATAGGTAGAAAACCTTTGGAGATGGTGTCACATATGCATGCCATTGAAGGAATTATTCCATTTAATAGTGCTGACACACAGAAACTTATTGAATTAACTAAAATTCTATTGAATTTGCATAGCATTTTTAACAATAAACTTTGTCACAAAGCAGTTTTATAGAAATCTGGATGTAGATTTATATTGAGATTCCTAATGAGCAAGCCAGAGGTGACAGCATCAAGGAAAAACTCCCTGAAAAGACATGAGGACTCAAAAGGGAATCCATTGTCTTCTAGGTGACACCTGATTATAAATCATTACTCTTCCACAACTGTATAAATTCAAAAAAGTACCAAGAGTGTTGAAAGGATGTTCATTATGATCATATTCTTTATGATTACTACATCAGTTCTTAAACTCAATGTATATATTATATCTATTTTAATAAATCAGAAGTAAATTAACTTAAGTTTCAAAAAGATTGGGATCTGACTGAACATGATGCACATTTAATGTAAATTAGAATTAGTTGAGTATCAGCCTCTTGAGAGGATATAAAGCTTCTGCCAATTGGTAAACAGTAGACCTTTTTATCCAAAGCAGATTACGAGTGAGGCAGGATAAAATCCAAGCATGTAACTGAGCAGTTGAGGGTAGGGGCTTCCTCACAGACTCAGCTGTGGCACTCTGCCATGTTGGAAATGAATATGACTCGGAACAGTGTTAAAGCACCTGTTATTCTATTTGTTTCTTTCCAAGAGCAGATATTTAATGTGATTTATAAAGTGTTGGGTTTTTTTTTTACACAGTGTAATATGTTTGATCATTGAGAATTTTTTTCCAGGAATATTTCAATCATAAAAAAATTGCTGTTGGTAATTTATTGAAAACCACAATGCTCTAATATACGTTATTAAAAAAAAAAAAAAAAAAAAAAAAAAAAACAATCTTGCTTGTGGTCTGAATCCTTTATGATTATATAGTATGGACTGAAGAAAAAGGAGGAGAAGGAAGCTGAGGAGAAAGCAGCCATGGAGCAAGCCTGTGAAGGCTCACTAACTCGCCCGAAAAAGGCCATTCCTGCAGGGTGTGGGGATGACGATGACGATGATGAGGAGAGCATTTTAGACACAGTCCTGAAATTTTTGCCAGGACCTCTTCAGGACATGTTTAAAAAGTAATGGACATGAGACTGTATTTGGGGGCTGCTGGGAGGTTTTCTTTTACGGGGAAGGGATGTAGTTTAAAACGGGGGATCTGGCCAAACTGTGGAAGGCTTTTCACTGCCTCAACAAAGTCTTAGTTATTTCTTCTGATAAAAACAATCCATTCCCCTACAAAGTTGGCCTTGTCACTGCCATTCAGGTTCAAATTGTTTATACGTTAAAATTTTTTTCTATTGGTTAACTTATATGCACAACCATGGCTTCATACTCTGAAAACTGTGGGCCATCAGGATTCATTATAAGGAAACAACAGGAATACATTCCATGCCGTTGACACTAGAGAACAGCAATTTAAGCATGATGCCTGCAGATGACTTTCAACATATTTTAGTTGAAGCAGGGCTTTTGTTGTTGTTGTTGTTGTTCTTGTAAAGAAAGGACTGAAAAAGATTTGTTTCTCTTGAATGACAGATCTTGAATAATTAAGGACAACATGTTACAAGTGGTCAATTATTTGGGTTTGGTGTTGCCATATTTAGGCCTAAGAGAGAACATGATCATGTCTACACTGCCATTTTAGACATCCTGAATGCTCAAAGTCTATTTGTCATTTCTTGGATACTCCTTTTTTTCCCTTTTTAAAAAAAATAGTTGTCTTTTATTGTGTGACAGATGTAATAGTCATTGTTTTACATTTGAAAGAGAAGTAATATGAACATGAGTCCTGCCAGCATAAGTTTAGGAAAGGAAAGCATATAGGTTTGCACTGGATAAAAAATAAAAACAAAACACTGCCACATTTTAGCCAACCAGTTATATCAGTGAACAAATCTTTTCTATGAAGTAAAACGTGTTGCATAAAATGATAATGCATAAACGTATTATACTTTTATATTTGTAATCCAGCCTGAAAAGCACTACACTGATGGGAGCTAGATTTTCCAAAAAAATGAGCAACTGATTTCTTTTTGCCCCAAGAGACAATCAAATACAACCATTGTAGCCCAGTAAAAAGGCATCAATATTAAAACTTCAAGTATGAAATAGGCCTGCTAGTTAATGGAAATCTATTTTGAGAAAATGTTTTTTATTCAAGCCTTGGCCAGACTCAAAAATTCTGACAGAAAGTTTCAGTTTAGATTTGCATTCAAAATCAATAGACCAATTTTTTTTTAAATTTCAGTAAAAAAGTCCAAGTCTAGCAAGGTCTGGTTTTCATATTTGACCTTCAAATAAGAATTCAAGGGACGAGTCAATGAAACAAAGTCACAGGAAACAAGATATAATTCTACAGTCTAGCTCCCTGACAACTATACTGTCTAATACTGCAAAGATCTTATGCTACATAATCTTAATTTCCATATCCATATATAGATAGCTATCTTTCTATTTATCTATAGCTATAGTTATCTAATAGCTATAGTCAATCTGCTGTGTAATTTTTAACATAAAACATCACTACATTATGAAGATGGCAAATAGTCTTTGGTAAAATACTTAAAGGGTTAACTGGTATAATTTGAATGTAAAGTAAAACATTTTTATTTCATTTTCTTAGCATTTCACACTTTTTAGAAAATACAGACTTTTATAAGGAGACATTTTGAGGGGGTGTATATATATGAGTACTCCTCTAATATTGACAAATACTCATCAGGTGAGAACCTGGGCTGAGCAATGCATAAAGGTAATACAGTATATTAAAACCTTTAACTATTGTTAGTCAGGCAAGGATGGCAGTTATAGTTAGCAGCTGTAGATTTACTGTGAGTATTTAAACCCAATTTACAAAACTCCCTGAGCCACTCGTTAAATTGACAGATTTGCTTCACAACATATTAGAAATAAATACTGACAGTAGTTTTAGGTCAAATCCAGCAGATGAGTTTTCTATTTTGAATAGAGAGAAAGATAGGGTGAACTTTTTTTCTAGTGCTGAATGTTTTTTCAGTAGTTAAAGCCATATTGTTTAGACTGCAATAATTATTGAAAATATGTAGGTAAACAATTTTCAGTCATGCATTCATTTCCTGTAAAATTGTAGAAGTTTATGGATGCTTTGTGTATCCACTGTTCTTATGTGTGATCTCTGACACCATGTATGTGAAACTGTGTATATACGTAGGTATATATGCAAACATTTCTAAACTGATAATGTACTAAAAGCCATTGTTAATGTCTACTGTATGTACTACGACTTTCTCTACGTGAATGTGTATATGTGTCTGTGCTCGTCTATAATGTATGACATGTTGTTAGTTCATGTACTGTTGATGCTGTGGGTGTTTCATAATTGAATGTGCACATGTCTCATTGTCTCAGAGACAGCAAAATGTCTGACTTGCATGCTGTCTGATACCAAAACACTAGGTTCAGTGCTGTTTATATATAAACGTCCCTGCAACAGAAGCCGTTCTTTAGATTGAAGAGTAATCTTGTTCTTCTGTTAGAACAGAAATGAAACCCAGGCCAGTGTATGCGATTTACAGTACATGGTTCAAAGTAAAATATACTTCTTCTTCTTTTTTTTTTTAACTATACACTCTTTGAAAAATTAGTACTGTACCTTTTGAAAAATAGCAGAACTGTACATTTCCTTGTCACAGGAGCAGTACCCTCACATCTTCAGTACCTTTAATATGCATCTTTCACCTGGAAATGTAGATATATTGTACTTTTAATAACGATTTAAGGTAAGGTACATAAAGGGAGTGTAATTAGTTTTTATAGAAAAGCTTTTAAGTTGCACTATATGCAGCTGTCTTGGTAAAATATACACACTAATGGTACAAAATGTGTACCCTTGAGTGTATCACCTCAGCAACAGTGCACAGTTTAGTACTCTTTTTTTTTTTTTCAAAGAGTGTATGACGTTACATACTACAAGCAGTATGACTTAAAAAATAAATTATTTACAAATTATTCTGATGATTGTATTGCTCACTCCAGATTGAACACATCTAGCTTGTGTGTAATTATATAATTATAACATAATTAATTATGTTTTTTTTTATCATTTCTATAGAAAAAGTGGCATTTTTCTGTTTAAAAAAAATCAATTGGGTAAAAGGGCTGGATATGTAAATGTGTGCTTCTACATTTTAGATATCCCTGATAGAATTATTCCTGTGTGAAAAAGTTTGGCACATACAGCTTGTTCAATTTCTGGTAGTGACAGCATTTTATTTATTTTTTTTCTTCATCATTTCATGTTTGAGGTAGTCGGTTACTTAACTTCATGTGTGCTTTCACTTCACATTTAAGCCTTACCGTGCTTACAGATGTGATATGTGGAAATTATGTTTATGTCTATTGGCTCTCGTGTCTGTCCAAGGCAAATTGCATAGAAACCACCTGTGCTAAGGGCTATCAATACCACACTTATACACACGTTTCTCTTTCATGTTTTTATGCCACTTCAGCAGACAAATTCATTTTAAAGAGGAAAATTAGACTGCATTTACAGGATGGTTGAAACATTTGTCTCAGTTTCTTGGCTCTGCACTCTGAAACTTAGATACATTTATACATTTTCTTGAAATATGTATGAAATAGTAGCTGATG
>JAOUWY010000054.1:15727908-15738551 GCA_025728095.1 Prietella phreatophila | reverse complement strand
GGAGGGGGCTGAGGAGGAGGAGCAGGGGGAGGTGCAGTCCCAGGAGATGGAGCTGGCAATGATTCCCCTTTCCTCTGAGACTCCTGAAGCTCTTTCACTGCAGAAAACAGCAAGGTGGGTGGGGGCTTATAAAATTCCTGACGGGTTAATTCTTAAATGCTATGCAGTCCCAGTTTCTGAATACATGACTCATTCCTGGAGCAAAAGAAGTTGTCAACATGAACAAACTAGGGCTAGTTAGCCTGATCTCGTTAGTTATCTCCAGTATATCTCTGTTGAAGATGCTGCAATGTTATATAGATAAGAAAGATTAACTAACCATCAACCTGGCTTGATGATGGAGGTACAATGAAACTAGAGACTATTTTCCCAGAATTACAGGATGTGAGCTCACCTCTGCTCTCCAAGTCACCACACTTTTTCACCTCCTGCTGGAGACGTTCTTCTGTGTCTTTTTTCTCCTCATCCAGTAACTCCAGCTGTTTCTGCAGCTGTTCTAGCTGCTTTCGCAAGGCACTCTGATCCAGCTCAACCTCCAAAGCCTTCAGCTACATAGAGAGAGGAAAAGGGAACTTGTAGGAATTACAAAGACATTTCATTGGGAATCAAGGTTTATCCGTGCTCCATTTGTTAACATGTCAACCTCTGGAAGAGGTAATAAACCATAAACCAACAACATATAGCACATCCAGGATTAGACATGACAGTAAACTTACAATAAACAATCAAACAAATAACAACAAAACATTTTTGTTAATAGTTTTACTTTTGCTGTACAGCAAATACTTAATCAATTGTTTAGATAAGACCCTATTCAAAACTTGCAGTTCTGTGGTGTAACATTGCAGACAGTCTGTCACCATTGTGGAATATTGATTTAACCCTGCCCAAAATTTGCATGCAAGCCCTGGGCAGCTGCAGATTTATTGATGTCCCACTAGCCGTACTTCACCCTGCACCTGTCTGCTTGGAACAGCAGTTCTTTCATCAGGGCTTCAGTCTGTCATTAACCTGGGAACAGCTGATTTTTTTTCTCATCCATGCCTGTCACCTGGCCCACAATGCTTTAGATAGCAATGTGAAAATACGTGAGCAGATTATGAGACCCATCTGTGAAAGTGCCAGTGGATTTCAGCAATTTCTGTAATGCTTTCTTGTAATGTACGTTCTCTAACGCTCTATATTGTTTGAGAGCTGCTGGATTTCCCCTCTGATATTTTGAGACTTTTGTACTTAATGCACTGCTGTGTGTATGTGTGTCTATGTGTGTGTGTGTGTGTGTATATATATATATATATATATACACACATACATACATACACACACACACACACATACACACACACACACACTGTGGAGGCAAGGCAAGACTCCCACTCGCATCCTCTCATTTGTTATTGCTCCTCAAGGAAATGCTCAATCTGCTGAGCCTACAAACACAGAGCAACTGAGGTGCAGTGCTCAGGAAAAAAAATATAAAAAAACACTACTGTATTGTTGGCCTACTGAGCAAAATACACTCCTAACAGATCTGAAAGGGACACATCTACTTTTAGATGTGGCGGACTTTTAAAGTCATTTTGATTACTCCTTTGCTCAACTGTAGCATTTTACTCTTCAGCTTTACCCGTAAATAGCACATTAGGGTATTTTTGTTTATATATGTACACCCCTTATTTAAACATCATTCATGGTAGAGCTTGTCCATGTGACAATACAATATTGAAATCACAAGAAATTACTTCACAGTGTGCTTTTCTGAATGCACTGTTGGTATCATCAACAGGGGTGGACAATGTTGAGAAATTACTGAACACCCACGTTCAGTAATGGGTAGCTGATTAATTAGTCAACTGTTTATTTTTTATATCAGATACTTAGGCTTTCCTTTTTCTCCAAGTAGTTTATTTTTGACAATAAAAAGTTTTAAAATGCGGCACTGATATTTCCTTAGACTTATCATCAAACCTATATATTAAGATACATATCTTTGTGGCAGCAGGGGCGTGGTTTAGTGCCGCTTGTGAATGGAGGGCAGACTCTGGGAGAAGGAGTGGGTAATTTTTATGAATGAGCAGACACCTGTGTGTGATTAACAATGATCTATTTATATACTGTGTGTGTGTCTTGCAGTAATTTGCTGCATGCCAAGTAGAGAGCGCTGGTGGTGCAGTGCAACAGTAGTTTCCTGCTGAGCTTGGGTGCATGTGTGAAATTCGAAGCAGTTAAAAATATTGCCGTGCAGAAAGCCCAGTAATAAACATAAGCTGGCATTCTCTCATACCAGCCTACTGAGTTCTCATTCTCCTCACACCAACCAGGGTGTCACAATCATACAGTCTATCTTGTGATATGCTATTTCACAGTATAAGGGTTTTCTGCTGGTGACGACAGTGAGATGGTCTACCTTTTCTTGGTGCTGCAGACGTTCTTGCTCAAGTGTTTTGTTTACATTTGCTACATCCTCCAGTGCTTTGAGCAGTTGCACACCGGGGTCTGCCTGCTGCAGGAGAATCATGCTCTGCCTTTTAGCTTCTTTTTGCTTCACCAACATCTAAATAAGGAAAAACAAGACCATCAACTTTCCATATTCCAGCTCCAGTTCTAACTGAAGTCCAAAACAAAAATGTGTTTGTATAATTATCTGTCCTTAAAACTGAAATCAGGTCAGTAACAACAAATAATGAGTCAATAGGAACCATAACATGTATTATGGTAGGTTTTTAGAAAAGCAGTTTATGTTAAACAGTAGTAATACTAGTGATGTATGTATTTATCAGTAAAAACTATCACATCTATCATACCTCATGTGCATAGGTCTCTGCCTTCTCCCTCAGGCTCTGCTCCAGATCCAACTGTTCCTTCAGTCCTTCATATTCATTAGCAGCCATCATGGACACTGAGAAAACAGATATGTGAATGTTTTGCTTTGAGTACTGTACTGTAGCTAAACCATCACAGGCAAAGTGAATACAAAGACAGAGGGAGGGAGTTCAGTAGAGATCAAATTAAATAACATTTCCCTAGCTTATGCTATGGAATTTTCTGAGCTAGATCTTGTCCCATTTAATCCATCACGGTGTTTAAGGGAACTAGGACTGAGTAGGCTGGGAGGAAAGGATGCTGGACGCTCAGGCATGTTGATGTCATGCATATACACAGTTGAATGCTTGGCGCCACAGAAAAAAATAAAAGGCCACATAACTTATAATATTACAACAGATTTATTTAGAACATCATTGGTATCAGCAGCCACCGTATTTCATGACCAAGGGGCACCAGAGAAATGCTCACCTCTGTTGAATCTCTTGATAGTCTTGCTTTGCTGCTCAATGGTCTTGTAAACCTCCTTCATCTCTGCTTGCTCTTCTACAGTCTAGTCAACAGTAGAAAGTGTTTAAAACATACCACATACCACAAATTTAAATAAATAAAAATATATTTTGAAAATGTAAAGTGAAGAAATTCACTGAAATATTTTTCTGTCTTCCATGAGGACAGATACTAGAGGTTACTATGAGGCTTCATTACTAATTAATTTATTATTCAAAAGGTTCATGCATGTAGTGCATCCCTAAATACCCCACACAGCTCTGTTACTTACAAGGGCTGTCAGCTCCTCGATTTGTCTTTGCTGCTCCTGTAACTGACAGACTAACTGCTTTTTTTCTTCCAGTAAGGTGTTGACTGTTTCCTGAAGATCTATGGGTAAAAGTAGTATTTCTATGTAAAGCAGTGGTTGTCTCTATCTCCTAAATTCTTGAAGTGTTCCTGAACAAGGCACATTTTCAGAAAATCTCAGATTTTTCTTACATAAGAGATTTAAATAACTTGTGATATGTACCTTTGACCTGCTGTTGGTACTGGGTGTAGGGGTCTGGGCTGTGCTCCTGTGGATCGCTCTCCTCCTCCAGAGAGATGCAGTCTGATATGCTGGGCAGGAGCTCATCCAGACACGGTCGAGACGACAGACTCAGATACTTTAGCTTCTTGTTCTCACAGTTCAGCTGTCAAAATATTACACAACTATCAGAAAAAGCAAATTTGCATGCTGCATGGAAATTCAGTTTACTAGCATAATGTATACACAATAATCATGTTTTTTTGTGTGTGTATGTACATAAGAACATGTAAGGTTGGGTTGTGGACTGTCGGTAATAAACATGCATTTAGGCTAACAATGGAGTAAAGAGGAGATGCTTTACCTTTGTGGCCAGTGCTTCAGCATTTTCCCGACAGGACTTCTCAATCTCAAGCTGTGTCTGCAGCACGTTCACTTCCTCAATTACCATTTGGGAAACTACAAGAAACAACAACAAAAGAAGGTTAAAAAAAAACAAGAACACAAATTGTTTATACCACACTTTCAGAATTAAACAGATTTGTGTTATTTAACATTGCACTGTAAGTATAATAACAAAAGCAAGCATGTCTTTTTCGAGCATGCAAGTGGAACCACCAAGATGGTTATCTGTTACATGTTCACAATAGACAGCCTCTCAACAGTTTTGACAACACCAATACCCTTGTTGTCAGAGAACCCTACTAGAGTAACTCTACACCCTGTAGAAGCCTTACAACAGCAGATCAGGTGTCATAGCATCGTAGCAAAGTCAAGCAAGTTCACATTCAAATGCCTCCTCAGTAGTGTACCCCTGTATGTGCACACCATTCATGCCTTTGATTGTTTCTTCTTGTTCATCACAGCGCATTAATAAACAATAGCAAATGTGGCAATGCATGAGCATTACATCACAAACATAACATGGAAATTGATCAACCAAATTCTACATACGATTCATTTGTGACTCTATGGGGCTGAACGAAGATGAGATGATCAATTCTTTTATATAGCAGCTAGTGAATAATGCATGAAGGATGCTCTTCTCAGCATGCAGTCAGACTGGAATGTATCATCAGCCTGTTTAAAGGACGCTGAATATATTTTTTCAACAAATATTTACAACAAACATTTTTCACACTGAAGCCAACTAAGCAAATCATGAGATTGTAATGTACAGTGTGCCCATGATAGCCTCAATTTCCTGTTCTTGGCTGACGAGAGGAACCTGATGTGGTCTTTTGCTGTTGTAGATAATCCACCCAAAGGTTTTATGTGTTGTGTGTTCTGAGATGCTTTTCTGCTCATCATGGTTATAAAGAGTGATTATTTGAGTTACTATAGACTTCCCGTCAGCTCAGACCAGTCTGGTCATTCTCCTCTAATCTCTCTCATTAACAAGGTGTTTCATCCTGTAGAACTTCCACTCACAGGATGTTTTTTTGTTTTTTGCACCATTCTGTGTAAACTTTAGAGACTGTTGTGTGTGGAAAAACCTAGGAGATCAGCAGTTTCTGAAATACACAAACCCGCCGATATGGCACCAACAACCACGCCATGGTTAAAGTCACAGACATAACACTTTTCCCCCTATTCTGATGTTTGATGTGAACATTATCTGAAGCTCTTGACCTGTACCTGCATGATTTTATGCATTGTGCTGCTACCACACGATTGGCTGACTGGATAACTGCACAAATGAACAAGTATTCCTATATGTTCCTATATTATGTGATGCAAGTAATTAAAACATTTTTACACCGGTATTAAACAAGAGCTATAGTCATTTGTGCCAAACAGTACCAGTACCACCACTAAGGTGATAATATTTCACTAAAAGATGATCATGGAAGAAACATAACCTCAAGCTCATCTTGGCAATGTTTAATATTTTGCACTTTTCCCTGTTAGAACATCACCTGCAACACTTTGGTGATAAATTGCCCTTGACATCTAAGTAGAGCTTTCCAGAAGCCCATTATTAAATTCGGTAGTAAAGTGCTAAAATGCTTTTTGCTGTTGATCAATTTTTGCATTTTCATGAATTGTGCAAAAACTTATTTGCTGTAGTAACAGTTCAGACTGTCCTTTACCTGTGTGCCAAATTTGATAATTTACCCGCAAGCGGTTCTATGGGCTGCCAAGAGAAGATGAAGAAGAAGACTTCTGACCATGCAAAAACTTTGACCTGACCATGGCTCATTCATACCTTCTAATTTATTCATCAGAATGAGATAGGATGTACAGGCTGGTGGTAATGAACATTCAGCTGGACTATGGTTTCGCTCTCTAAAAAGGTCAAGGCTCTCTGTCTAAACAAAGCCCTCTGGACATTAGCTCTGCTCTTTTAGCATCCTAATGACTGACTGAGCTCGGATGTTCAGATTCTAGGTCAGCAACTGTGTTGTGGTGTGTGAGGAAAATATGGCTCACTCTATCAGCCATACTGACACAGTCTGCTCATGTTAAGCTAATATTAATTGAAAGTAACATAGAGTACCTCTTTTGATTACAGTGATGCAAGCTCTGCTGATAAATTATAAGTCTCCTATTAATAAATGTGCGATTTTGTTTGTAACTTAAGTCTTATTTGCACACAAAGATTACAGCTATCTCTCCTCTCCAATCAGAAAGACTGATTCCTATCACTGACACCCCTGATACAATGCTGACTGTGAATTACTATAAAAGATTTGTTAAGGTAAGTCACAGCTGCTCAGAAACATCTTATTATAAAGTATTTTTACTCACAATTAACATATTTTATAATTTTAACAAAAATAAATAAATTCTAAAATTTCTATGCACTCTTGCTTTACATTTGAGGAGCGCTTATATAATGATACTATATACAGTAACTCCTTTTTACAAAACAGATGGTGAGGGAACACTAATACTCATTGGAGCATATTTGAAAATAGAGGTGGGAAGCAGTTATTTTGCCAGATGCTGCCTTTAATATACCTCAGTGGTTTCTCAAACACAGCCAATGATTAAATAGCATTTGGACCAATCACATTCAATCAGCAAAGAGCCACTGCATGTTAGCAATTACAGTGAAAAAACTACACTAACATTTGCAGAGTCATGTTGGGTACTGCAGAAAACTATTCTAACTGTTAGTGGGAGTGTGTGGCTTAATGAACTGACCTACTGCGCACTGGCTCCAAGATACCAAGTCATGCACATAACACACTTTGTACATTTGTACATGTAAAACAACAAGAATTTATTTTCAACATGGACTGCAGGTGAATACAATCATAGAAACAATCGTGTGACAACAGCGGCACTTTCAGTTAGTAAATAATTAATAATTAGTGTCTTAAATAATTCAAAGGAAAAGAGCCTGGCAGAGATAAAGACAGTATTTGTCAGTCTATTAACCCTCCACTGGGGTTGATGGTAGCTCCAAGAGGAAGCTTTGATTGTTTCAGAAAGTCTGGGGCTTCATCTAACTGAGCTCTATTGATCCATACAACATGTCCTGATGAGCCATGTACTACAAACATGTAATAATAATTTTTAAAAAAATTTAAGGCCGTTTTTATTGAATTTTAATGTAGGTTAAAAGCTTCAATATAGGAACTTACTATTCCCAATTTTGTATATTTTGAATATAATAACATCAAATTTAAGATGACCAGTTAAGATGACATGCATGCATAGCATAAAATGCATGGATCTAATGGGAAACCACATCATATTGCCGCATTTCTGCTTTCAGCACAATTGTAGTTCAAGCAGTAACATAAAGCAAATTTCAACTTTTGCACACTTGCAGCTCACTTCCAGTTCTAAATTGGGTTCATAATTCAAGCAGAGATACAGTGATTTGCATGATAATGATTAAGAATCCATCCATTATCTGTACCACTTATCCTACACAGGGTCACGGGAAGCCTGGAGCCTATCCCAGAAGAGTCTGGGCACAAAATGCAACCCACTGCAGCGCACAATCACACACACACAAACCCATTCACACACCATGCACAATTTAGAGATGACAATCAGCCTACAATGCATGCCTTTGTACTGGGGGAGGAAACTGGAGTACCTGGAGGAAACCCCAAAAGCACAGGGAGAACATGCAACCTCCATGCACACAGAGTGGAGGCTGGAATCAAACCCCCAACCCTAGAGGTACAAGGCAAACAGGCTAACCACTAATCCTGGTGTTTAGTTGACAGAATTATCAAAACGCAGTCATGAATACATGGAATTATTTTGCATAGGTAATTATCCATCCATCTTCTACCGCTTATTCCTTCTTCAGGGTCGCGGGGAACCTGGAGCCTATCCCAGGAAGCATCGGGCACAAGGCGGGGTACACCCTAGACAGGGTGCCAGTCCATCGCAGGGCACAATCACACACACTCACCCCATTCATACACTACGGACAATTTAGAAACGCCAATCAACCTACCTTGTATGTCCATTGGACACGAGGAGGAAACTGGAGTATCTGGAGGAAAGCCAAAAAGCACAGGGAGAACATGCAACCTCCATGCACACAGAGTGGAGGCGGGAATCTAACCCCCAACCCTAGAGGTGCGAGGCAAATAGGCTAACCACTAAGCCTGGTGTTTAGTTCACAGAATTATCAAAAAGCAGTCATGAATACATGGAATTATTTTAAATAGGTAATTATTTTATCAATTTTATCATGATATCTTTTCAAGATATGAAATTAGCCATATTAAACACAGTAAAACTGGATAGTTCATTTAACTAAACAAATTTGAGGAAACTAATTACTAACTAAGTTGACAAATCAATTTCTGTAAGCCAAATACACTTACATTACAAAGTTTGTATTAAATTTTCGTTATATTTAAGTGTATTTGGCTTAAAGAAATTGATTTATCAACTTAAAAATTGAAGTAATTAGTTTCCTCAAATTTGTTGAGTTAAATGAACTATCCAGTTTTACAGTGTTGATATACGATTTGGTCCATGTTGCCCAGCACTACGTGAAGGTAAATACAGTCAATAGGAAAAGGCAAATGGATGCCTAATAATGTCTAAAACCTTGCTAGCTAAGTGTTATTCCCTCAAACAGTGAATGCATCTACTCCACCATAGTAATGGAAACTTAAAATGCAATTTGCTTCCTTCTCACTTTTGAAGGCAAGTGGATTTGAAAATAGCAGAAAATCTACAGTAACTTGTGATTGGGGATACATACAAAAGAGACACCTACTACATTTCATTTCATGAAAGCCTGCACTACAAACAAGAAGAAGAAAATGTCAAACTTTCACCATATGAAGGATTTCCCCAGCCCACCACGTATACGCTAGAAATGTAAAAGAGCATGAGTGGAGGATGCTGACTCTGCACAACACAAGTCTCAACCAGCATCTTTCAAATGAAGCTGGCTAAGCCTGGATGCAGATGATGAATTACTTCTAGACGTACTATACACAGTTTCCCTGACCAATTTAGGAAACATACAGACTAGAAAAATCAGGAGGTTAAAGAATATGTTCAAGAATGCACTCTAGGGAAAAATGGGCTCCTCACAGCTTCTTTGGATGATCAGTGTGTCTAGGTTTTTGAATGGGGTTTAGTTGGACCAAAAAGAAACCCATCTGTCATGGGATTATTCATCCATCCATCCATTTTCCAAACCTGGAAGGAAATGGAGTACCTGGAGGAAACCCTGAATCACGGGTAGAACTTGCAATCCACAGCAAGGATTTAAACCCCCAATCCCGGAGGTATGAGGCAAACATGCTCACCACTAAACCAGGGTTCTACATATAAAATATAAATTTGAACCTTTTACTCTAGTACATCTAAGGGTATAACATGATCAAACAGATGTTTTGAAGGTATTCTATTCAGGATTGATTATGAAAATGACAACACTGCATTTACACTTACATTTGTGACTGAAATATTGTCCCCAGTAGTTTCTGTTTGTTCTTGATAAAAGCACTTAACCCATAATTAATGAGCTCGATGCCTGGATTAGATTCTGCCTGAGTGGCAATTTGGATAAAAATGTCAGCCAAATAAATATATTTCTGTATTCATTTTTTATTTTTTTACTTGTATCACATCAATGAGCATTTAGCAGTTAAAGTGCTGATTCAGCAATGAAAATCATTATAGCACTAACTCACCTCAAACAGCTTTCAGGTGAACTTACCTCTCTTAATATGCTTAAGCTGTCTTTCAGCTTCGTCTCTCTCTTCAGTCAGTCTCAGGCACTGAAGAATTTATAAAAGGGGAGACAATCACTTACCATGACAGACTCAGCCACTTTGTGTTAGATGTGTCACAATGAAAAGCATTTTAAGACAAACTGAAAATAAGATACTTTTCTGTACACATATTAACAAATTACATGCTCTGCTAAAGCTGCAACACAACATAAATTCTTTTGCTATTTTGTCCAGTACATTTCGTTTGAAGCTTTTACATGTGAAACTCTGCCATAATTTGTAATCAATGTTTTTTTTAAAGAAAGATTTCAAATAAAACTGATGGGATTTACCCTGCTGGTTCAAACATAAAAACTCCCTGAGACGATATGAGGTGACACGGGAGAGTAGGATTATAAATCCACAATTGTACACTTCTTATGTAGAAGTGTGCAGTATCCAGGTGGGATTATCTACTGAAGAAAAGGTGAGACTTGGGCACAAATTGTTTTTGGGAAGTGCAATCTTTAGAGCAACTTCGTGGGTCCATCCTATTGTACCTTTAGTGTGTATCTTGCACCTGGGAAAGTGCACATGGTTTAGCTTTTCGAAGACCTTTTTAAACATCAGTGGTCCTTAAGGTCAGATCG
>JAOUWY010000054.1:15588427-15601065 GCA_025728095.1 Prietella phreatophila | reverse complement strand
GTGGACACCTGCGGCTTATAGAGAAGTGCGGCCTATATATGTACAAAAAATGTTTTCTTTTTAAAATTAGCGGGTGCAGCTAATATTCAGGTGTGCTCAATAGTCCGAGAATTACGGTAATTAAACCACCACCTGCTGCACTGTGTACAAGAACCAAAGAAATGGTCTGGCTGTTGGTAGAAACAAATTTTCCTAGGCATATAATTAGCTGGCATCAATGCTAGACATTCTTTCCATAATCACGAATAAGAAAGGACAGTAATGTCATATAGCTCTAATGCTAGCACAACACAATCTCAAGCAAAAATGAACATGCTAGCCAGACAAAACTTTACATGCCAGGAGAGACCACAGCATATAACTGACATGTTAGCCAAAGACGTTTGGCTATTTTGCTGAGGGCACACACAAGATGCTTCATCACCAGAGATGTTATCAGGAGACGATATATACTGTAGCTGCATAAAGTTGTCCCTACCATGGACTCTCGCTTATTTTCCATACTCTGTATTAATGCACATAATTTTCTCAACAGGTTTGAGTTCAATTATATTTTTTGCCACTTTTAGTCTAGTTAATTGACAAGCATATACAGTAAGCATAGGACTGGGCAGCACACTGGAGATTTCACTTGCCCAGTGGTCTATCTAATGACTTGATGATCTGTCCACTGCTGCACAATCTAGATCTTCAGGTACCTACATTCTGCTCTTAGCTGCTCTGAGGCTACAGAATGATGAGCAGGTTGAGGTTGTTGAGACTGTATCACTGGTCAGTTAAGAGAGGAAACAAATAAGCAAGATTCTGGTGTCATGATGGACAGTGTTCCCAGTGGTCCTTCAGGAAGAAATGATGATTATCCATCCATCTCTAACCTGCTCTCTCTCTCCTCTGACCCTGTTCTGTCAGCACTGTCACCCATGTATGTGTAGGGGTTCCTGTTTATCTACCCCTGACACATACTCATTTCAACACATTTAACACAGGCAAAGAGGCCTATGTTCTACTGTAAACCATTTCTCATCACTGTGACACTGTGCCTCGTGGTGAAGCAGGCTTTCATTATTCTCTCAAATCATTGTAATGGCCAGATGAGTCACTTTTTTAATTCCTTAACCAACCTGATACTGTGTTGCTTGACTACTTCACTGCTGCTAACACCCTGAAGCAGAACAATGCTATACAGATGTTGTCCTTTCACAAATCAGTCGCATAAAGTAGAAACTGGGTTTTACAGTAACCACTGGGTATAGTCATGTTAATTTTTTTGTGCCTTCTCTAATAAATATAGTTATCTGATGTTAATTATATACTAATCTAATTTTAGCTAATTCAAACATACATTGATAGAGTTTATTTCACATTAATAAACTGAAGACATTCTCCATTTTAAAATGGAGAAAGTGAGGGCAGAAAAGCTGAGAGGAGTTGAGAGGGGTGGGGCGTCCAGGGTATCAGTTATTATTGGAGAGTAAAAAACACCCATCAAACTGTCAATCATTTTAGATTCAAAGGCTGCTCTTTTTAACTCTTTATTTCTGAGTTATAAGTTGTAGCAGCATACCCTATGTTAAAATACAAAATGGTTCTTCTTCTTCTTAAAAAAAGCAAAAAAACAAAACAAAACAAAAATCATGCATCATTTTGTTGTGACAAATTTGTGTGGTTGGCAGTTTGAGTGAGTGCAACAGGGGCAAGTGTTTAACAGCAGGCCATCAGAAACACGACCCACACATTAGTCTCTCTGCATGTACCAGCACCTTGTGGACTGTATTGTGTTACTTGAAGCGTGCTGAATGTCTCATGGCAAAAGCAGGACTGCTAGAGGGCAGCTGTCAGAAGTAGCAGGTATCAGACTAAATCCAAACAGCAGTGAAATCAAACTGCTGGTAATTGCTGAGGTTTGCTAATGCTCGTAGCTTCCATGACTGACTAAAAACAGCACAAACCGATTCACTACATTATACTGTATGTAAATCATTACCTGAGCGACTAACATACATTTATCAACCATAACATTAAAACCACTCACAGGTGAAGTGAATAACACTGATTATGTCGTTACAATGGCAACGTTAGGGATATATAAGACAGCAAGTGAACTGTCAGGTCTCGAAATTGATGTGTTGGAAGCAGACTTGACAAGTGACTTTGACAAGGGCCAAATTGTGATGGCTAGACAACTGGGTCAGAGCATCTCCAGAACAGCAGGTCTTATGTTGTGTTCCTGGTATACAGTGGTTAGAACCTACCAAAAGTGGACCAAGAAAGGACAAACAGTGGTCTCATCCCACAGAAAAGCTACTGTAGCACAAATTGTAGAAAAGGTTAATACTGGCTATGATAGAAAGGTGTAAGAACACAAAGTGTATAGCAGCTGGCTATGTATGAGGCTGTGTAGCCTCAGACCTGTCAGAGTGCCTTTGCTGACCTGTCCACCATAATGGGCACATGAGCATCAGACCTGGACCATGAAGCAATGGAAGAAGGTGGCCTTGTCTGAGTTCTTTTACATCACATGGATGGCCGGGTACAAGTGTGTCGCTTACCTGGGGAAGGGATGGCACCAGGATGCACTATGGGAAGAAGGCAAGCTGGCAAGAGCAGTGTGATGTTCTGGGCAATGTTCTGCTGGGAAACCTTAGGTCCTGGCATTCATGTGGATGTTACTTTGACATGTTCCACCTAAACATTGTTGCAGACCAGTTACACCCCTTCATGGCAACAGTATTCCCTAATAGCAGTGGCCTCGTTCAGCAGGATAATGTGCCCTACCACACAGCAAAAATTGTTCAGGAATGGTTTCAGGAACATGACAAAGTCAAATCAAATCAAGTGGGTATTTATTGTCATTCCTCTATATAGCTTTTATACATTGGAATGAAATGACATTTCTTCAGGACCATGGTGCAACACAGAACAGTACGCAAGACTACATAAAGTGCAAACAAGGACAAACAGGCTCATAACATGAACCATATTAGTGGACCCGAAGTGGCCGCTGCATGCTACCATGCCGCCATCTTGGAAGCCATTTGTTGACTTGGCCTCCCAATTCCCCAGATTTCAATCCAGTTGTGCATCTGTGGGATGTGCTGGTCAAACAAGTCTGATCCATAGAGTCCCCACCTCAGAACTTACAGAACTTAAAGCAGGGGTGTCCATTCTTATCCAGAAAGGGCCAGTGTGGGTGCAGGTTTTCCATTCCAGCCGAGCAGGAGCCACACCTGATTCCACTTGTTTAATCAGTTGATCTTGGTTTTCAATAGACTCATGTGTGGCTTCTGCTTGGTTGGAATGAAAACCTGCACCCATACCGGCCCTTTCCGGATAAGATTGGCCACCCCTGACTTAAAGGATCTGCTGCTAACTTGATGCCAGATACCACAGCACACCTTCAGAGGTCTTGGTGAGTTCATGCCTTGACAGGTCAGAGCTGTTTTGGCAGCACAAGGGGGACCTATACAATATTAGGCAGGTGGTTTCAATGTTATGGCTGATCGGTGTATATAAATAGTTATATGTAACAGATTCATGAGTTTTTACACTGAATTAGCCTGGTCAATTTTCATGTAGGAGCAATTGGTTGTGCATTTGAGCTTTCCTGTGGATACCTCAATAAAGGCTGAAAATGTTATCATAAATGGTTGCATAAACAAGTCAGCACTAAGCATGCTTGACACAGAACAACAGCTCACTGTGGAGAGAAGTCCTGCAGTCAAATGAAAAGCATACGTCTGAGCCGTGGGAGTGAAGTGAGCGATAATACTATTCCATTGAGCTATACGGTTATGGAGAGAACATAACCAGAGGGCCCTAATGCATGTCTGCCTCTTTTATGCTACTTCTAAAAATAAAACTCTTAAGAACATCTCTGCTCACCTGTTCACCTGCTTTTAAAGCAATGTGAAGCAGCAGAATCAGGAAACGATTACATTAGAGACTGATTGTTGCCATTTTTAAGTTATAAGTGCATCTATTTCAAGTGAGGTTTTATTCTTTAAGTGCACCAGTTTTCCAAAGTGCTAATGTTCATACAGTTGCTTCCACACCTCATTAAAGTAGAAATACCAAGGTACATCAATTATAGGCTTTCAATAAAGTCTATGGGGATGATCACAGAATTCCAGGTGGACAACATATGTCCCAGGAAGGAAGTTGTGGTCTGTAATATTCACACCTGGGTGAATACATTTCCTTATGATGGTCATATAAATGCATGATGATTGAACATATATTTTGTATGTTTTAGCAGTCCATTTTGTAGATGTGGATTTTCAGTAGTAAAAAACATTTACATTCGACTAATTTGTCTTCTTCGTCTCGTATGGGCACGTACCTGACATACTAAATCTGCATTAACACAAATGTTAGAAACCTGCTAGAAAACCTATTCTAGTGTATGCAAGATTAGTGTGAAAATCGATACTTAGGCCATCAGTGTTTTATACTATTAAATATTTATAGTAATTTAAACCCTGTGGTTCGCAGAAGATTTTAGTCAATACTGGAAAACAAAATAACAGCCTGAAAGAAGAAAGAAAGATAATTAGGTAAGTCTGTCACAAAAAGTATATTAATTACTTTAAATCTGAAACATGAACTGTTTGAAGTGACACCTCCTGTGAATAAGTAAAACATTTCTGTAATTAACTGCCTTTTAAAAGATTCTACTGTGTCTGAATGCTTTTCTCATTACTAGCCTATGTGCTAGTGGATCCAAATACACAAAATAAAACAAACACAAACACGATGACTTTTCATCAAACTTACAAAAAGCTCTACTAAACCTCCATAGCAGTTTGTAATATATAATGGCATGTACTTGAACTATAATGTAATCTAAATCAGCTATGCTGAACTATTAAAGTCCATAAATTAATAAATGTAAGTGCATAAATCCATGAATTAATTTCCACAGATATTCCATTAACTAAGTAACTAAAATACATTATAATGTAAAATTTCTCCCCAAAAGTGACTCGTGTCAACAATTTTTACAGTTAGCTTTATAAATTATTTTAATTATTACCAGAAGCTTTAAATGATTAGTTAAAAAAAATAATAATAACAATGATTATATACTCCTGTATTTATCATTCACCTTATCTGAACTTCTCACTTTTCCTATTTCTGATTTCAACTAGTTTAGTCATTTGTTTATTTCCTAATTTACACATTTCCTAATTTATTTATTATATAAGAGGAGAGGATATTAGGAAATGTTGAATGAGTAAAACAGATACCAAATAATTGACTAAACATGTGCTGGGGTAGACAGCAGTGAGAATTTGAAAATAATGGACTAGTAATATAAATTGTTTTTTTAAATTTCTTGTATTGACTGTTTGCAACTTTAAGAAATAATCAAAAGTGGTTTGGCGTGTGAGCCAACTCACTTTCTGATAATTTTTTGGTGAATTATATTTTTGACTCAGATAGTGTATTAATGACTTTTGCAGTGTTGGAGATGACAGACCTGCAGGACTGAATATTATTGCAGCACTGAATATTCTGAATCACCCTAGTCATTGTCAGTCAAATGCCACTAGTTAACTAATTCTAAAAATATTCTTTGTCTCTGGATAGGCAGGTAGAGTGAGAGAGAAACAGAAGACAATTTATAGCACATTTTTGTATGGTGTTCATGACTCTTGTGAGACATGAAAGGAGGCAGATAACAACCTGAGCTCCAGGGGTCAATTAGAGAATAAGCTGCTGCTAAGAATTTCACACGTATTTCACACACACTCAAATGTAATGATATGCTTAATAAGAAAGTTGATGTTAAATGACTGTCTGAAGGACACATATCGTTATCCCTTATTGTGTACACTCATTCTAGTAATTGACTTCCAAAATGATGGAAATGCCTTATATAACATGTCCAGTGAGAGAAACAGAAAATACTCTTGTTCCAATCCCACAGTGCCTACTGTCACTTGACTTGCAAAATGGCCCAAAATGCCTGATACAAGATTCACGACAGCAATTACCAGCAAGCGGCTGCTGAGCTTTCAGGAAATTCTCCCAAACCTTCTGATGCTGGCAAACAGAACTCACATTACAAAAATCGCAAGAATGTTTGTTGGTATAAAGGTACAGAGTTGGGCACAGTCATAAACACAAAGTAAAGGACATGGACTGTCACGGCCCTGTCAGGTTTTTTCCTCCTAGAATGGAGGACTATAATAAACTATTTGCTGCGGACTATAATAAAACATTTGCTGCTCTGTCACTTTTATTCAAGAACCATCTTTAGGCCAATCTTTCAAACATCCGGTGTGGGTAAGAGAGACAAAAACAAAATGGAGAGAAAAAAAAGAAATTGGGAGAAAGAGAAACAGAAATGGGGTTAAGTACTTGGTAAATTATTAACATCAAACCTATTTCTTTTCTTTTTTGCCCTTGTGGCCTGGATTTTTATAAACTATGAAAGATGCAAGCCAGACGAGCGGTGCGCTTAAAGGCTTCCTAGTGCTCTCTCTCAAACACCAGTCACAGCTAAACTGGTAAAACTGGAATGAAAAAGAGAAGTGATGTTCGACTGTAATGGTGCTTTACAACATACCTGGGTCAGATAAGAAGCTCACATTCCAGAAATGTATTAATACTTAATCCTTCCTCCTCTATCATTCATGCCAGACTGTTTATTTCTACAGAAAAAAGGCTGCTAGATTAAATGTCCTAGCATATAATAGATAACAGATGAATGCGCACTTAGACAAACTGATTCAACGAACCTGAGCACAAAAAAAGGTACTCTTATAGGAAAGCACTAAAGAGCACTGCACTTTTGGATAAAGACAGCTCCTGTCATGCTGGTGTTAATTCTTTCTTCAATTTAATTTAATTCTTTAAAAGCATCACCTGTTCATTTACTGTATTTACGTACTGGTCCATTGTAGTCCACCTAAATTGAAGAAATAAGAAAAATGCCATAATGTATTACAGATAATGAAGAAATAATAATTTAGATAATTTAGTTTGTATGCTGGTTTTCAAAGGCAGGAAATTTGACAGGAATTTGACATGAGTAATGTACTTCTTGTACTTCACTTGTCTGAACTTCTTAAACTTGACAAGCAACACAATTCTTCTTCTGTTTGTGGGAAGTGTTTGTCTGTTTGTAGATGTGGACGTGATTCTAGTGCTTCATCATCAAGAGCTACCAGGAACTTGTGCAACAGTACATACTGTATTGATTTGGCACTCCAGCACACTAGACACGATATGAAACAATGACTTTGTACTGCTGCAAGATGTCCAGACACATCATCTATAAATTACTGTTAGATAAAGCAGTGATGATGATTAATGAAGGTATCTCAGTAAAGACCAGTCCTACTGAGAGCTGTACATGCAAACTATTATTCTCATGAGTTGCAATGTTTTTAAACATGAGCAGTTTTATATAACTATAAAACTATATAGCCTTAGGCTTAAATTTAGACTGTGACATAAGGCTCTACTTTTACTACCAGCCAAAATGTAATTTGCTGGTTAACACTAGTGAATTGCTAACTTTGTTTGGTACTTGTGCTTTGTTTTCATTATAATAAATGAACGCCTCTGCACTAATGTTGGACGCAACAGAGGCTGGAACCTTCAAAATCTGATGATATAAGGGACCTCATCTTTCATACAATCCAGTTTGTGGAAGCTTACTATTTATGCCACCTCACTTTTGTATAAAATACTAAAAATGCAACCCAGTCCTGCTTTATATTTTTATTATTTGTTGCACATTAAGTAAAGGATAACTATACACTTAAAAAAGGGCATATGTGGTCAATCAGATTTAGGAGGAAATATTGCAAAGTTTACATAAAAATATTTAGTTTTTCTTCAAAACATGATTTTACTGCTTATACTAAATTTCATTTAAATAAGTATCTAACTTATAAGTTTGTATTATGTAGCATGAATGACTTAAATTTTATTCCAGGGCTTTGAAAATACACAATCAAATAAAAACAAAACAAAAAAAAAACTAATTTTGTCAAAACAAACGTGTCATTCACGTGGAAACAATGTATACATTTTTTTCAGTGTAGATGGTTAGGTTAGGGAACAAAACCGACAAGAAAAATATTCTTTCAAGCCATCAAACAATATTTGTTTGCTAGTAATACAGTCAGCCAAAATTCTTATACTGTATTAGGAAGAGCTGCTCAATCTGCAATTATCCAATCAATCCACCAATCAAGAGACAGCAGGACAAAGAATAAAATCATGCAGATGCAGGTCAAGAGCTTCAGCTTCAGGAAAAATGTCATCTTAGAGACTTTAACCCTGGTGCCAGATATTTAATGTAAATGTTTGATGTTTGCTGATGAAAGGAAATTTTCTTTTATCATCTTATATTTTATATTATGTACTGTACCCTCTTAAATTATGAACAGGTCTCAAATATATGATGAAAGTAATCATTAGTTACCTCTTTGACTAAGCTGATCAACTGCTATCCTTGATTATATTATTATATACTTCTGTGTCAACATGACATGGGACTTATTTTGTATCATAACTATGTGCTGTGTGTTTTGTCTAAATCTGTCTGACACTTGGACCAGTAGAAACCGTCCATGGAGTGCTGTTATCAATGTGTACAATATGTATAAATTCTTCTGTTTTGAGCTGACAAATCTACAGTAACTTGAATAACCAGTCCTAACAACTGTGGTGAGCAGAACAGCATCTTAAACCTTGAGGCAGATGAATCATAATAGCAGAAGATCATAACAGCAGAAGACAGGGTTCCGTGAGTGTATGTCGTGATCAGTGGGAAAAATTGAAAAATTGAAAAATGTTGTTCATAACTAATTTTATCACATTCATGTATATTAAGTTTTATAAAAAATGTACAGTGCATACTAGAGTATGAATATTTAAGTAATGTTATGCCTCGCTGGCATGCCAAGCAAAAACAGACACACTCTGTGACATACACACATCTGGTTCACCTTGTCATCCTTATCCTTTGCCCTTGTTTTATTTATCTCTGTATTAGCCTTATAGTGGTACATTTAACCCCTATTTACATGTCTTAATAATGTATTTATATACTTCCACTACCTTTATAAAAATTATTTATTTATTTATTTTACAATTCTATTTTACAAGTCGCATCACAATATCTGATATATAAAAATACAAAATGAGAAAAACAGGACCATTTTTGTCTAATAATACCCTACTTTACTGCCATTTATATGTCTTCATGTTGAGAGAAAATATCAAAAGACCCCAGATAAAAATGTTATAATTAGAATTAAGTCTAGATTTATATCTATTACATTATAAAAAAGGATTCAGCGTTGCAATAATGATGAGCCTTTGGATTCCCCTAAAAGTATCATGTGGACTGTAATTGGCTTTCTAATAAGTGCTGGGTCTGATTTAGCAGGTGAATACACCAAAGTCAGCTTGAGTCACACTAAAGTCACCATGGAAACAGCAACATCATGCATACGCATATCTTCACAAAATTTAAGTCTGATTTGCCAACGCTTTTCTGACTAAACACTGCATGACTGCCATGACAACAGCTTATTATGGAATTCTCCTCATGTCCTGTGAGAAATAGTTGGAAGTACCTGAGAGACTTATTATGCATCTTTAAACATGCCTCTCCGTGTTTGCCTGGTAAAAAGCAAAGGGCGCTTGGAGGTCACAGAGATGTGTATGTATGTGTGAGTGTGTCCCACCTGTCCAGAGATATGCAGCACAGGTGCAGGATGGAGGCAGTGGTGAGTAGCACATCCAGCGAGGTGCGCACCAAGCAGAAGGTTTCGCCATAGATCCAGTTCTGATGGATTAGCTCGATAGCCCCAAACGGCATCACTAGCACTGATACCAGCAGGTCAGCAAAGGCCAGCGACACTATGAAGTAATTGGTCTTAATTTTCCTAAAAAGAAAAAGAGTCTCAATATTAGTCTTTTAGATAAGATTAGACTCTTTTCCAGAAAACAATCATTACTATTCTGTATTGACCTCATATATTTGAAGGAGTTGGAGGCAAACTAAAAAAATCAAATATGCACACATGAATACTCTATTAATGTTCCTTTACAGAAACACCAGAGCCTGAATACTGGGGGAAAACTGAGCTGCACGTTACCAATAAGGTTAATTTAAACCTGCCTTTTCTTGTGCATATTGTTTTATTATTAACAACAGTGCAATAAGAATAAAATTGGTTGCTGATTCTTCCATGCATTTAATTACTAAAACCTCTAATGGAATTGATCAACAGGAAAGAGAAGAACCATACTGTACATGCCAAAGTCAAAGTTCAGATATGTTAAACTACTTATCGAATGCTAGTTAATTAACAGTACCTCCAGGATTATGCTATCGCAGAATTGAATGCAAAATCAAGGAAACTGTAATATTCACAGGACCTTGCAATTTTTCAAAATTACCGCAGACATTCCACAGATTTGGGCCAAGACGCAATGTGACGTCTTCACAACACGCATTCAGCCAAAGCGTCCCTTCAATTAATCAATGTCGAGCATGAGTCTCATTTACCAACAAACATCACTGAAAAAGACTACAAAACTATTTTATACAATTGCAATTTTGCCAATTCAAGTAGATTTTCAAACAAAAAACATAGCAAAATCACAAGTTCACCCTCACAAGTTGGTAGCTGTTGTATAATAAGAGAGACTTAGTTGGCTGGTGGGTAGGAAGTGGTAACCAAATTGTGGAGAGAAAAAAAAAACAGCTCCTGATCCAAAAATCCAATAGTTTTTGAGCATGCTGATACAAGATTATATGGGACATTCTATACGTCATATCTCAAATGCTTGTATCCTTCTTGATGCTACTTCACAAACGAACTTAAGTCACCTCATGTACTGTAACATCATGTATGCAAAGTGATATAATGCAAACTCTATTTTGAAAAGAGGAGGGGAACTGCAGAATATTTTATTCGGCTAATTTCCCTTTCAATAAGAAATACAGCACTAATAAAAACTTGCTGAAAGTCATTCATCAGCAGGTATTCTTCATGCATCAATACAAAGACATCTAATAAGAGATGTAAAACCTAACAGTAGTGATATTATGTCATTCTAGAGAGAAGTTACTCAACTCGAAGTAATTTAAAAGAGTGATATATGAGTAAAAGGGTGCTTCTTTTATAAAAGGAAATCCTCCTTCAAGACACTTTATCTGTATTTAAATGAGGTATGTGCTGCATAATACAAAGATATGTGTGTGCATGTGTATGCGCAGGTGTGTGTGGTAATCTCTGTATAGAATATCATAGCCTCTTCCACAGTGCTTGAGAAAGACCAGACCCTCTGGCACTCCATTAATAACCATTAAAACCCCAGCTGAAGGAGTGGGCTGTGAGAGCCATTGAAAACACTGTGCTATATATAGCCTACTGAGAACCTCTAAACAGATTCAAATCACTGTATCATGTTTTCAGATGCATGGTATTAAAATGCATTACCCGCTGCCTGCTAACAATATACATCTGTGCAAGAATGAAGACATGAAGTGTACTGACAGTTTTCATTTACCACTGCACATCTGATGTCTATTTGACATCAGATAATTATACCATCAGATTATATGTCAGTGTTTACAGAGCCCTATTATTAAAAGCCCATTGTTAAAGCATAATGATGCCAGATGGCTTATATAAAACCAACAGTGATGCAGCTGGATCAAACAATTTTCTGAGCCTGACTACTGTCTCTGTGATATGCCTACTTTTTGAATCACTGTCACAGGAGATACTTTTTCCCCTTTAAGCCTAGTACAGTGGGTATAAAAAGCACACCCGGGTGCGTTTAAAATCACAGGTTCTCATGCTCTAAAATATGAAACCAAGATCAATCTCTTTGCGGCACATGGCTTCAGCTGTTGGATGAAACCAAGAAAATGTAAAGAAAATCATACAGAAACAGTTGATCTGTATTTTGGATTAATCTGAATCACTTCAATGACTATGTTTACATGCACATTAAATTGCATTTAAGGTCTATATTCAGGTTAGAGCCAAATTCAGAATACGGTGTTTATATGCGTACAGGCATCGGAATATTCCTGTATACATGGTTCTTCAAAGTATGCCTGAGTTGCCTTTACTAAATACCTAACCTAAAGCTTAGCATCTATTAGCACCCACAATTCCTTGTGGATAGAGCATGTATTTGTTTTGCATTCATTTGACATGCGCATATATTGCAGTAGATTTTCTGAATAAGGTGTTTACATGCAACAAATGTCTGATTAAAACAGGCATATTCCAGGGGTGGGAATCAGAATTTGGGGAATCAGAATATTGTATTAGTCTGTAATCTCAATACATGACTCAATACTAATTAGAATATTGCCAAATTCTGATTAATAATGGAATATTGATGTGCATGTAAATGTAGCCATTGATGACAGAATGCTTATTACTTTTGTGAGCACAGTCACATGCTCCATGTGAACACATGTGCAGCCAATTTATTGTAAGTTTTTTCTTTTTCTTTTTTACCCTAAACGTTTCTATTTGTTTATGAACTTGAATTTTGGTGGGTGCTATATCTGTCACATCTCAGCCCGACCGGGACTCCGTTTCCCAGGAGGCTACACTCGATTCCAGCATGGCCGTGGCGGGCGA
>JAOUWY010000054.1:15563693-15577296 GCA_025728095.1 Prietella phreatophila | reverse complement strand
TATATATATAAAAGAACGGCTGGTGAGGAACACAAGACAAGAGAGAACAGGAACTAACTTTGTTTCACAGATGTTGTGTAATATTTAACATAATTTTAAGCCTTTAGAAATAGCGCAATGTGTCATTCATTAATAAATTTAAAAATTGCAATTGCTTAGGATTGTCATGCCATACAACACCACACTGGTATGGCTTATTTTCCTATAACAGCATGTGCCACTGAGTATTATTTTTAGAACACCTGTCTAAAAATCCTTGTGAGGACCTTCCACTGACATAATTATTAATGCATCTAATTAATGCTATGCTGAATCTAAATATAACCCTAACCTTCACTTCAGTAACTCATATTTTTTTAAAATAAATAATGCAGTTTTTGTTTAAAAAAAAAGAAAAGAAAACGTTTTCCTAATGGGGCCAGGCACATCAGTTAAATATTCCTAGGCTTATTTTTGAAATTGCCACGAAGATATAAAAACATGTCCACACCCCACACATAATCAACCGTTTAATTACTTTCATTTGAATTATTAGTTAAAATAGAAGGTATTTCATCAGTACAATCCTTAAAGTGTTGCATAAGTACAATCCTTAAGCCATGAAATTTAAAAAATAGCGCATATTCCAGCTGATTAACACTTCAGCCACTTCTTCCTCCTTTATTCTCATTTTGTTGACCAGCACCAGATGTCATCCACTGTTCTGGAATTCACCACCAGCCCTTACACCAATTTCAGTATATATGAGATGTGAGATCTGAATGGAGATGTACATTCTGCTTTTAGACCCATAACGTGGATCAAAGGGCTTAATTATACTGAATATTTGAATATTTAGCTAAAGTACTATAACTATGTTGTTGATTACAATGTTATAACATGCCAGCATTACATAAGCTGATTGTTTTTCTTCTCAACAACCCAATGAATCCTGTTCTACATTACATTCTTGAGAGACAGCAAAATAAATCTCTCCTGATAAGCATGAATTATAACAAGCAGAAGAACATGTGGTTTGGAGTGATATCAAGCAGTGACACTATAGACCATGCTCAAGGATGTAAATGGAAATGTAAGGAAATGGGAGAAAAGGCATAATCCAAGACTGAACGCAGCACTTGGAGGAGCAGTCGGAGATGATAATCATGAGCTGAGCCCGGGCTTCCTGTGTTTTATCAATGGGGATTTTGACAGTTTTGTTAGACACACTAGAATAGCAATTCACACGGAACCAGGCAGCTGCCTGAACTATTCAACCCTCACTGTGCAGCCAAGGAGGGACTTGCACACAACAAGACCAAAATGAACGCCCTGTTTTGCATCAGTTATTGGAAACCATGCTTTTTTTCCCCCGCACAATTTTACTACAACACCTGCAACAATGTTCCAAGGCCAGAGACAGTCACACTGCCAGTTGCAGCCAAACTTCATGGAAATGCCTAAAAGCCAGTCCAAGTTTAATTAGCCTGTTCACTGCTATTTATACCTTCTTCTAGTTCAATGATGCATGAAAATTGTCACAATATCCTTAAGGTTAATTTGGGTGAGCAGTAATCAGATAGAGCAGATGGGAAAGTTAATTCCAGGAGAGGGAAGCTACGTGTCCGCTGCTGAAAAATGACCCAGTGCTCAAGATCACTCTCTTATAGCCATTACAGAGGAAATGGATTGATTCTTCTTCTCCTTCAACAAAGCAGGTAACAGACATAAGCGTCAAGCATCAATAATGCATAATCAAGCACCAATAATAATAAACATGATTAAAACAACTTTAAAGTGTATGAATGAGGATCATTTCTACATGGGTCAGAGGTATAGCATACATATTAAGACATAGAGTAAGTAATGGTTTTCTAACCTCTCACTGGTATCGACTTCCTCCATCACAGGCATCTGGCCGCTGGAACTCAGATTCATGTACCCATAGAAGAACAGCGTCTCTGTAAAGTAAGGAGAGATAGACATTAATCTAATCCTGATAGAGATTACAGACATAAAGCATCAGTGAAACTGCTTCTGGGAAACTGCCATCTATCATTTTCTGTTTCACTAATCCTAATCATCACATAAATTTAATGCACTGTAATATACTCTATCTGCATTATTCCCTAAATAGAGGAAACAATTATATTCTGTAAATTGTTTACAGTGGATATAAAAAAGTCTACACACCCCTGTTGAAATGGCAAGTTTTTGTGATGAAAAAAAAAATTACGTCAGAACTTTTCCTACCCTCAATTACAACATAAAAATAAGTGAAAAACAATCAGAAATGTGTTATAATGTGTTACTGGTAAAATGTATTATTGTTAGAGATGAATCGATATGAAATTTCTCAGCCAATACCGATAGACGAGTGATATCGGCTGATACTAATAGTTTGGTGGTTCTGCGTTTTATACCTTCTTTTAAATGAATAATAATTAATTCCACAATTTTGAAAAAAATGCAAATAAAAACATTATTCTCTCCATTTCAATAAGCTGGTCTCATAAACAGAAAACACTTTACTCAATTTAACATTAATACATTAACTAAATTCTGAAGATTAAAGTTAAATGTTATTAATTCAGATTAACAGAATTAATTGACTGAATTCTAAAAAACCTGTTAGGCTACTTCATCATTAAACATCAAAATGGTAATATATGATAGAAACTTTTTTTGATGATATTAACTCATAGTTAACATACTACTCTAAAAATATATTTTTCTGTGCAATATATATATCTTTTTTGTCAACTTATCTTCATTTAAATCTTTCAACAGTGTACTGGTGCTTTAATTCAGTATGAGCAGCCGTACAGTCGCTTCACTGCTGCAACGTCTGGTGAAACTTTTAGCAATGCAGAGCTTACAAACTGCAGTTTTGTCATCATTCCACACAAGAATTCAATGTGTTTTCCGGCCCTCTTTTGACTGACAGGATATAATTGGCCCTGATCATCGGATGTTTTTAAACGCGTGAAAAAATTGCATTTATCCGCCGATACCAATTACTGTCCGATACATCGGTGCACGTCTAGTTATTGTCTAATGAGACCAATTCCAAAAAGTAATTTTGGGATTACTGGGGTTTTTATGAAGGTGGACGCAATTACGACTAGCTACAAATAGCAGTCCATTTTAGTGCAAAACCTTCAGGTGTCTGTTAATAAGCTGAAGATGAGAAGGAATTTCACTTTTCAGCAAGACAATGAACCAAAGCATATATCCAAATCAACAATGGAATGGCTTAACCAAAAGAAGATCAAAGATTTTGAATGATCTAGCCAGAGGCCAGACCTGAATCCAACTAAAAATCTACAGTATGGTGTGACAGGAAGCAGGTTGTGCACTGGAGATGCCCTTACAATTTGATGGATCCAGAATGTTTTTGCAAGAAAGAGTGGGAAAGTATTGCCAAGTCAAAATGTGCCATGCTGATAGATTTTTAACAAAAAGACTGTGTGGTGTAATTAAATCAAAGGTGCCCCAACAAAGTATAAGTTTAGGGGTGTGCACATTTAATCAACTAGATTATTGCAAGGGTTTTTTTTTCTTTTTTCCTCTTGTTTTTCAACATTATTTTATGCTTTGCAATTGTGCATTAAAGGCAAGAAAAATCTGACATGATTTATTTTACAATAGTGTCATTCTTTTACTTCACAAAAACCTGCCATTTTAACAGGGGTGTAGACTTTTTTTATATCCATTATATGTATTAAATTAACTGAACTGGGTATACAAAATAAAATGATTCCCTGCCTGTTCAAAATGAATGTCATAAAGACAAAATTGAAATATAATGACTAATACTTTATACTCTATTATTAAAGGACAACACAAAAGAGAGAAATTTTACAGTACATACAACCGTATTTGTATATGAGGTCAAGACAAAAGAATGTTAATTTTGTAGAGGAATAGCATGGGGTGTAGAATTGAAATTAGTTCAACAAGTTTATTACAAATTGCACAAAAAAGAATGCCAGCAGCTAATTCAAAACATATGCATGAGCTTAATAGATGAATTGGAAAGGAACCTCCATCAACCAAGATCCATTATGTAATGTGTTGAAATTTGATTGTTCAATTTGATGGACTGAAATGAACTGGCAGTCTGTTGTTTTCATAGCCAAGCCCAGAGGTTTGCGCTTAGCAGGGGTCCTGCCTGATTCACATTAACAGAAAAAAATAGTGCAACTTCTCATACCAAGTGCCTCAGGGTTTTCTCTTTACATTTACAGCCAGGAGATTTGCAAGTGCAATAAATGTCTTGGTCATCACTGAAACACGGAGATCCACATGGGGAGAAGAGCAAATAGCAAAAGCTCAATGACCCCCTGCCTCCTGTCCTCTCTACTACCCCCTCACATAACACAGAGAGAGAGAGAGAGAGAGAGAGAGAGAGAGAGAGAGAGAGAGAGAGAGAGAGAGAGAGAGAGAGAGTTTCCTGCATGCTCATCATCCCCGACACAGTCAGGGGAGAGAATTTCTGCAAGAGCCTACCAGTAGGGAGCCTCAGACATGGCTGACTTCTCCAGATGGCCTCCAGACACTTTAAATGTGGTGTATAGAGACAAAATAACATTAGATGCCTGCAGCATCCATCGTATTACTACATAATGTAGAAAAAGTGTTTCCCAAACCTGGTCCTGAATTACGATGATTAGGCTTGTGCGATATTGAGTTTTACCTGCTTGAGATTTTCCATTTTTAAAATATGATGATAAATGATTTAATCGTGCAGAACACACAACAGGAAAACAAGCATTTCTATCATTTCAGGTTTAAGCAGAGAGGAGGGAATAATAATATTATTAGCTGTGCAGTCCAGAAATGGCAAATTGGTTGTCTGATGTCCACCTTGCCAACATGTACATTCTCTGTTCTGCTGAGCAGGAGAGCTCCGGTCAAAAAAATCATCAGAATTATGATTATTTGTAAAGTGTTACATTTGTCACTTCATTGTAAGCCTACTTAGTCTTTTTTAGTCAAAAATTTCAACCTTTAATTCTCAATTTTCTTACCATTACCTTATGAAATCTTTTCCTAATCTGTAATAAATATTGTCAGTTAATGTCAAATATATACTTGTCTAATGCTAGCTAAGTTGAACATACCTTAATTGATTTTGATTGAAATGAAAGAACTAAAAATATTTTCCATTTACTGTTGTAAAATGCATGCAAAATGAGAAGGAGGGGTGGGGTTTCCAGGCGATGCCAGGTAATATTGGAGAGTTGAAAACACCAGCACAAATCAATCCATATTTGTATATTTGGTCATCCTTGGTCTGATTTGCGAGAAAAAGACTACTAACATACTAACTCCAGTGTTAAATTGAGGAGCCTCTACACAAAGTGTTTAAAGGTTGGCAGGTAAGTGTACGATTATATAATCAGCATAAGCATATGGTGGCAATGTGATTTCATGTACAGATGATAAAATTATCATACAAGCCTAACTCTGAGTATTTTAAAGTCTAATCATCAGAGTCATCATTCATAAGTCTTACATGAGGTACAACTTGAAGCCAGGCGAGCAGGGAAAGCATGCAAATACCTAAAGGAGTGAATCCTAAAAGAGTGAGCAGGATTAGGAAACACTGACATTCCCTTTTCAGTATCGGCAAGGTATCTGGAATGACCTTTCAAATGTACTGGATGTATGAAAGTATGTAACAAGAGCAAGGACATTCTAAGAGATTATAATACACCAAAACAACTATTATTCAGAATTTAACTAATAATTGCTGCTAATGCAATGGGAGCCAGGAAATCTGAGATTAAAAAGAAGATGGCAAGAGATGAAAGAGATTAAAAACCACCAAAACACCAACAAGTCAAAATTTACTTAAAATACTATCATGAAACATGCCGTATTTATACGTTTGCTGCTCATTGGTGATATTCTGCTTTCTGGGTGTCTGCAATAACTCACTGTACAGACTGAATTTAATATACCGGTATATGACTTTATGGGATCAAAAGGTTCATTTAGCCTTTCAAAGCCTTTCTAATGACAAGGTGCAAAAGGACTCGTTCCCTTCTCAGGGAACATGTGTAACCCAGTCGTTCTCTTTAAAAGGGAACTCAGAGTTGCATGAGTTTCATGCTGTGGGAACGAGAATACTCTGTCATACTGAGGGCATGGCCTGTTCAAAAGATCTGAGCCTGAGGGTCACTGCAAGACACTTGAGCCCGGAATGGAATGCATATCCAGGCTGTAATATCAAATGAATATGTGCGGTGTAGACCACTCCGCCACAGCACACACTTCCTGTAAAGGTACCACTTTGGACAAAGCCTTTGAGGAGGCGACCCTCCTAGTGGAATGAGCCCTTATGCCCAGAGGTGCAGCGAGACAGCACGACTCAAATGATAGAGATTGCTTCAACTATCAAATTAGAGATGCGCTGCTTCGACACAGCATTACCTCTATATCGCATATCCAGCCTGCTATGAGACACTTCCTCTTCCCTGGCCAGTCTAGATTATGTTTTCAGATTATGTCTTAGTGATCACTTCCAGCAGCTTTTTATATGCTTGAGAGCTACTCTCCATTTTTGGCGCAATGGCATGCCCAACTGGCTCCTCGGAATCAAATAGTGTATTTTTTTTTTGGCTTTCCATAGTGGAAGGAGGTGTCGCAACGCAAGGTCCAAAAGGCGGAGAACCAGACTCGGAAGACAGAGCAAGAGATAGAGTAGCGCATGCCTCTGGCTCCTCTTCGAGGCAGCTGGGTATCTCGGCAGCGGCTGGCCCAGATCCGAGAGGCTCTGAAACCCAACTCCATTCGGCCGAGAAGAAAGCTAGCCGCGAGCTGCGCTGCCTAATTGTAAGGCGTTCACAATGCGCACAGTCAGACCTCTTGAGGGCAGGTGTGCTCCATCCCTAGACACTTCACACAGAAAGTGTGTCCTCCCCCCGTGATGAAGCGAGTGCAAGGAGTGACACACTTCCTGAGTTCTCTCTCACTCATACTTTTCTCTCTTTTTTAAAGGGACAGAAAACTAAAGAGATTCTTTTCTTTTTTGGAAAAGATAGAGACGAAGAGTCTTTTTGCAAGCGTTACACAAATGACTGACATGCAGTCTTGCTGAAGATAATAAGGTATGATGTTATACAAGCTTCAGATACTGATCAAGCACGAAGGCGCTTCCCACAGTGTGAAGTTCACGCAATGTTAAGTTCCTTTCGAAAGGGAACCATAATTCTTAAGCATAGAAGGTGCTGCATGATCTAAATGTATTTCTTATGCATTTAATGCTTAAATCATTCACTTTTATCATGCACTTAAACCAAACCAAGAAGCAACATAATCTATTGACTGCAAACATCCATTCTGAGAGTATCCTCTATGTTTCTGTGTGTGTGTGTGGCATGTGCACATTGTTTTTATGTTGTATTTATAACACACAGACAATTTATCTACTTTATAAACAAGATGAGAGAAAGAGAAATTCTGTTTAATTTCTGAAACGTCGTAAAACCCTCCATTACCGTATGTTACTCTTCATGGTCCTTAAGGCAAAAGGTCATCATTCCAGCAAAGAAACCTGAGATTAGCACAAGAAAACATCCATCTCAATGTAACAAGTCTTGTTCAGTCAGTAGTTTCCAGGACACAAATTGAATTGAGTGCAGACTGCTTGTTAATGTATAGTCTGTCGACACGGATGAGGCAAAGATGAGCTCGGTCATCGGCTGTGCTCTAAGTGTGTTGTGGAACGCAACTCAGAAAGTTGTTCATTTAAAAAACATTATGTCATATACCACACAAAATCTCTCATCACCCCAGTGCACTTTATGTTTCATTTAAATAGAAATTTTGGATTTAATAATGATCTCAGGGAAGCCAGTACTTGTTTATCATTGCCTGGGTGGTATTTAGAGAGAGCCTGTGCTTGTGAATGGCGCTCCCTGCTCCACTCCATCTGCTATGAAGATGAGGGCTGCTGAGTGCGCCACACTAATTTACCACTCCATTAATATTGCAGATCATGAAACATGTTTCACTCAAGAAGGCATGAAGGATTACACTGCTGTAGACCAGCTCTGAGTTCTGAGGCACAAACCATAACAAGGAACTAATATACTCAATTATCAAAGCGATTGGCTTATGGAATTAATGTCACATATGCCTAATGGACAATAAAATATAACAATGTAATGCGATGCCCAAAACACATAATAAATAAATAAAATATTGTTTTGTTAGTGTGCTGAAACATAAAGCATTGCATAGTTTAAATATAAAAGGCTTCATGATAATTGGCATATGTTGCTTCAGTACATGGTTATAAACTACATTGCTGACCTTTGCTAGTAGAAATAAGTAGCTTTATGGCCAAATGCCCAGAGAAAGAAAAAAAGTATTCTTAAAAGAAGTGCAATATGTCACGGTTCTCCGGCGCGGACATCTTCCGTGCTGACGTCATGTCTTCATCCCGTCGTGTCACAGGTCATAGGGTTGTGTGTACGTGTGGGAATGGCGCACAGCTGCAAGCAGTTATTGGACTAATGACGGGGACCTCTTTATATACCGTGTACCGTGCTCCACACGGCGCGGTTCAATATAGATATTTGTACGCCTATGTGAATGCACCTTCGTAGAGTAAAGTGTAATCATAGTAATCTTCGTTTCTTATTTATGTTTTAGCATTGGCATTAGCATTAGCGTTAGCCCAGTTAGCAAAGTAAACTAGCTTAGCTTAGTTGTGGTTTTGCCTACTCCTATGTTTGTTCTGTTTGCACTTCACTGGGAATAAAGATCACCATTCTTCACTGCAACTGAATCCTGCCTGCTTCCTGCGCCGTACGGCGCGTCACACAATAATAATTATTTTTATTTGTTGGAATAGCACATTATGAATCATTAGATATCTTGCATTTGAATACAGATAATTAATTGTTTTAGAGAAAACGTTTTTAATAACTCTCTGAGATAAATTAGGGTTGTGCTTGAGCCTTTAACTTAATTTATCCAGAAAAAGAAAAGCAACAACAAACCACACTGCAGTAATCTGAAACAGAAAATGAGAATTTGTAATGGAAAGTTCACACATATCAGCAAATGTTTGCATGTAAAACAGAAGAGGGAAACATTATACATAAGTCTGCCTCTCATGAGCAAAAACTAGCACCCTGATGCAAAAGGAAATGCAAACTGCTCCATATAGACACATGTAGTTCACACTGAGCTCCCCTGGATCTCAGATTTCACTCTCCATGATCAGCCTGTGATCATACAATTCAGCTGTGTGAGGTGTAAATCCCCACCGACAAATTATAATCAGACATAGAGAGATGTGCTCAACAAACTAACAGCAACCACACTTGTGACTTAACACATGCATCTGTAATTCTCTCAAGGCCAGTCAGCTTCTACACACCCTTCCATGTGCCAAAGTTTACTTGCTTCCTCACTTCCTGTGTTAGCATATCTAATGCAATAAAAAAGCCATATTTCTACATTAACACCCTCTGAAGTAGAGTCTTAGGATTCACATATTCAAACGTGTTTCCTCCTGAATAACTATCCACTGGGTAACCTCTTTCAATCACTCGCTCCACTTCAGCCAACAGACTAATCAAATACTGACTCCATGACTGCACAGAGCCTCAATCATATGCACAACCTGTAGAGAAATAAACAAAACAGTTCTCTTGGGCCCTCCTGGCCTGATGAATTATTAATCTTTGACAAAGGCGTGTTATCTAGAAAGCTCGGCACTTCAGCGTGTTTCAAATGAAAAGGACTCTGTCCTTGCTGTCAGAAGACTATCCTGATATAGAAAAAAATATAACTATTTTTTGTCATTGCACTCTCTATTAGCTCAGCTGCCTGAATGCATATGCCCTGAATGCATTAGCTTTATTTATATTTTGCTTTGCTATTCATCCATCCATCCATCCATCTTCTGCCGCTTACTCCTTTTCAGGGTCGCGGGGGAACCTGGAGCCCATCCCTCCTGGAGCATCGGGCACAAGGCGTGGTACAGTCCATCACAGGGCACAATCACATACACACTAATTCATACACTACGGACACTTGAGACACGCCAATCAGCCTACCATGCATGGCTTTGGACTGGGGAGGAAACCCCCGCAGCAGGGGAGAACATGCAAACTCCGCACACACATTCCCCGGCGGGAATCGAACGTGCTAAACACTAAGCCACCATGTTTAAAGAAAGTGCACTTGAGGATGTGTCTGAGTAAGAAAAATGAATAATAAAACAAAAACATTAAAGTATCCTTAGATTTCCTGATATCACCTGTAGTAGTATTAGCTGACTGAAAATATTAATCAATTATCAAAACAATCACTAACTGCAGCACCACTGTCAATAAATAATGCATTTTGTACATGGAATGAATATCAATGAAAAACGTGCTTACTGGACAATGACACAGCAATATATACTGTTATGCTGTTACCTAGTAGACAAGTGGCATTTCTTTCTCTAATGCACAAAAACCCATCTTATATAATTAAATATTAAGCATCACACTTAGCATTACCATTATGGTCCTTGATATCTGAGTAGTTCAGTGTGTGGGAAGTTACCAAATGTATTGATCCCTCACACTGATCCCAGAACAAACTTGATTTAAAACACCTGAGCAGTGGTTCACAGAACAGTTAGCCTTGGTATATTAAATTATGGTTGTTTTGGTGTTGCGTTTCAAAAGCTTGCCTCAGCACAAGTTGGTACCACCATTTCTATTTCTCACCTTATCCCTCATCTGACATCACCCAGAGGCCGGCTGTATACTGTAAACTTGGAAAATACATGAAAATGGAATGCCTGATCATAAAAAGCTAATTCAAAATAACAATATGAAGTCTGCAGTGTATAAAACATGATGTCTATACAGTAATTGTCCCTGGTATAATATTTTCACTTTCAGATAACCACAAAGTGTATTCTATGGTTCACAATATTTAGGTTCGTAAAATAAATTACAGAGTGGGGAAATCTGTAAAAATAATTCAGTTTTAAAGATTTAGTAAAATTAAGATCAAATCAGCTGTTACTAAGGTACTCCATTCTTTTTCTTATTATTTAAGAAAGCATACATGAAAGTAAAAAAAAAAAACACATCACGATAGCCATTATATCTCAGTAAAGTGTATTGTTGTATATTTTATATCCAGACCTGGTTAAAAGTTAAAAATTTTGGGAGTGCACTTAGACTTAGATTTTTTAAACCTTAAACTTTGTAGCTCTGGTACAGCTTTTGCTGATGTTGCTTTACTAGAAAAGATTAGTCTGAATATGCGAATAGCCTTAGTATTAGCATTAGTGTGTGGTTCAAGAAAAAGTGATCAGGAAAACAAAAGCTATTAACACAATTAATCTGAACAGCTTATTAGCCAAATTAAATAATTGTTAAAGATAATTTCCTTCTTTTAAAGGGATATGAGCTTCCTTCTGGACTAAATGGAAATCTCTCAAGATGGGAAATAAAAGTTTGGGGAAATCTGTTTTGATCGCGCAGGTATGCCAGAATGTTTTTGTTTTTTTAACCTGCTGTGGTACAAGCTATTGAAGAGGACAAACAAGCATTTAATAGAGTAATAAAATGCTCATACCACCATGTCAGGATAAATTATGCTGATTTCTTACTGGCCTTTCCACAAAGTAAATAGTTCACAGTTTACTGTCTGGGTTTCATGCACTCTTAGTCTAAGTGTCATTTGGGGAACTTTTGGATTTTGCCAAGCAGAGGAATTCAGACTGTGAGCAAAGCTTTGTAGAGAAACAAGGAAAGACATTTAGTGATTTAGATGGATGGCTGTTGGAGCACAGTTTAGCCTTTGTTAGTGTTAAAACCGGAGGGCTCACTATACCTGGAACTCATCTGTGGTCTAGTATATACTGCATTTGCTAGAGAGAAAGACTGGAAAGAGGGAGACACTGTAGTCTGTAGCCAGGTTAAAGGTAATATTCAGACAATCAGTTAATATTCACATCAAACATCAGAATGAGAAAACAATTGTGATCTTGGTTACTTTGACCATAACATGATGGTTGATGGCAGATTGGCTAGTTTGAATATTTCAGGAGCAACTGTTTTTCATGGATTTTCATTCTCAACAGTCTCTAGAGGCTCTGGTTTAACATGGCAGGAAAGTTACAGTAACTTAACTAACCACTCTTTACAACTGTGAGCAGAAAAGCATCAACACATCAAACCTGGAAACCTGGGCTACAGCAGCAAAATACCAAATCGGATTCCATTCCTGTCAGCCAAGAACAGGAATCTGAGCCTAAACGGCCCTACACTAATATTGGCACCATTGGTAAATATGAGAAATAAGTCTGTGAAAAATTGTCTTTATCGTGGTCACGTAGGGACATATCAGGGTCTTGCAGTGACCCTCATGCAGACATTTTTGGAAAGACCATATCCACAATATGATGGAGTGGGTGTACTCATTCCCACAGCATAAAGCTCACACAACATTGAAAAGGAATGTCTGGGTTACACATGTAATACTGTTCACTGGGAAGGGAATGAGACATTGCATAGCTTTGTCTTACTGGGCTATGCTTGTAAATTGTGTCTTCACTTCAGGCAAAGAGAAGCTAATGATGTGCCTTACAGGCGCCGTTTATAGTCACACAAAGCCCAAAGTACCATGTCATCTGCCTACACCAAGCCTATAAATTGCTATGATTTTACACAGATTCAGATACCGGTTGTGTGCGAAGGCACCCACAGTGTGAATCTCATGCAACATCTCGTTCCTTTCTTAGGGAACAGGGTTATATACGTAACCCAGATGTAAGAAATACGGTATAGTTTACTATCAGTACAAAATATAGTCATGTGCTCTGGGTTAAATTATTCACAAGATGAATACAAGAAAGCTGCGGAATGTAGCTCACATGGTAATGAAATCAGTGGGTTTCTATGGGAGAGAGGATGAACTGATCAAAGGAAGAAGAGCTGGATCAAAGAAATGGGTTTGACAGATGAGTACCATTGGTGTGCAGTTATTGGGGTGAACAGGTGAATCATTTCTAACAAGTCTGAAGGCTCTAGCTCAAAAGCTTAGAGTAACAGAATCAGTGGGCTCCTGTTTCATGACAGAAGGAAGAGGGAAACAATGGGGATGGATAGTCAAGTGCTCTCAGTATGAAATGCAAGTATGTAGCTCTTGATTTGAGAATCAGATTTGGTGATAGTAATTTGAAAATTCAAGCCATGGGTTTTCAATTAATGGGTTTCTATGGGGCATGATAATATATAAATAAAATTTTATGTTGCACTTCATAAAAAACAAGTTTACAAAATACTTTACAGATCGCAATTATAACAAATAAAAACCAATGCGATACAAAAAAGATTTTTAAAAATTCAGAGATGAAAAACTTTATTAATTGCACGATTATACATTTTTTTCATTTGTGCCACTCATGCATTTTGTAATTTGTGCTTCCATGCATGAACAAAAAGAAATGTCGGGGTTACGCATGTAACCCTGTTCCCTGAGAAGGGAACGAGACGTTGCATTTAGCATAACAATATGGGAACGCCTTGTGCGTGTGACCGGTATCTGAAGCTTGTGTAAAATCATGCCTCTACTTATAGGCCTGCCATGA
>JAOUWY010000054.1:15447902-15458276 GCA_025728095.1 Prietella phreatophila | reverse complement strand
AGCATTCTCTAGACCAGTGGTTACCAACCCTGTTCCTGGAGATCTACTTTCCTGAAGACTTTAGCTCCAACCATAATTATGCCCACCTGACCATATAATCATTACCTTAAAAAGTTTTTGATCAACTAAAAGAGATGTGTTAGTTTTGGTTGGAGAAGGAAGGTACATCTCAAGGAAGAGGCTTGGTTATTCAAGATAACATAAAACTTGCCATTATACTATGTGTGTGTAGAAATGTACAGAAATTTTTATAGCTTATTTCTATAACCATTTTATCTTCCCAGGTTAACTGTTAGAGTAACTCCTACCTGAAATCTGCCTGTTTGTTTTTTTTTTTTTATTTATAGACAGTGAACAAATATTTGAACTTTGCCAATCTTGTTCTTCGAGTATTTCACCTTAGCTACTTGCACAACTGTGAAACCAGAAGAGGACAGGTTGGATGATTATTAATATTTTTATAATGGTTTTGTCTAGTGCAGCAACATGGTGGCTTAATTAATGGCTTCCATTCACATCTACCTTGTAGGTTTTGCTCTGGTCTGCCAGCAAAGTGTTTGAGGAGCTGACGGATATTGAGAGGCAGTTCCACAAAGCCCTGTACACAGTGCGAGCCTTTCTCAACTGTGACCGCTACTCCGTGGGCCTTTTGGACATGACCAAGACAAAAGTGATTTAACTGATCACTGCAGTAGTGCTATGGCGTTTGAATTAGAACTGTTTTTTTTTTCCTGATTAGAGAATCTTAATAGGTAGATTACCATGTTAACCATGTATCTTTACAAAAATTATTGATATGTAAACATCTATTGTGAAAATTTAAAGCAGTATACTGTGATGTAAGACAAGCTTCTCCATTGCCACTTTGAGACACAAAGACCAAGAATGCAAACATGACGCATACATTACACATACAATTCTTTGTAATACTCAAAAAGAAGGTCCATAAATAAGCATTTATTAATACTTACATATTAGCCTAACCTAACATCTATCACCTAACAAGTAATGGTATCATGATGCTCCTTCGATAATCAGCAAATAATGAAAGTATTCATTAACACCCTCTGAGTCATACAGTATATGACCAATAACATTGATACTCATTAAGTATTAACATATTTGCACACTTGCTAACTCAAATCTGTTAATATAATCTTTTGCAGTATAATTAAAGATAAGGAACATTAAGAAGGGTGTGTTTGGAAACAATATAATTACTACCATGAAACTGTGAGCTCGGCCTCAACAACTGTTTGCAACTCTTCTATTCTTAATTACCATGTGTCACATTCCTTACCATATGCTTGTACTGTATAAATGAACCTTCTAAATTAGTGGTGCTAGTTTTGAATTTGGGATTGTGAATTGTCCCAGTTACTTAAATAAGCTAATGTTTGGATTAACCTACAGTACACTGTGTAAACAAGTATTTTTTTATTTTTTAAAACAATTAATGATCTTCATTAATACTACAAGTCACAGTATTAATTTACAGGATAAGTTCATATGATGTTAATTCTATTACCTTTAGTAATGTATATATGACTTATATATGACTCAAATGGCTGTTAATGTATACACTTTATTATTTCCTGATGTGCAAAGGATTAGTGCATGTATTAATTTATTATGAAAGCATTACTCAAGTATTAATATATTTTATTTGTGGACTTCATATAAGATAATAAATTGACAAAATTGTACATCAATAAGTCCTAACATTCCTGTAAGCATCTCTTATTATGCTTTTAGGAGTTCTTTGACCTTTGGCCTGTTCTGATGGGTGAGGTGCCTCCATATACAGGACCAAAGACTCCTGATGGCAGAGTGAGTACCATAAAATATGGCAATAAGTAACGTTCAGTTTTTAAATCCTATATTCTATTTCACAAACACATCTGTGTGTTTGGGAGAAACTCATGATATTACTTTCCCCTCAGGAAATCATTTTCTACAAAGTGATTGATTATATATTACATGGAAAGGAGGACATTAAAGTAATACCGTAAGTCACCCCACTTTTATAATTTCTGATCTCAGAAATTTAATTACTAGGATTTATTTATAACCTCAGGCTGAAACCAATGCTAAAGCATATAATCGTATAGACTAAATACTAATTAATAAATAATAAATACTAATAAATACAAAAAGATGTATTGTACATATTGCATATTGTCATATTTTTACAACTCTTATGTAGGAACCCCCCTGCTGATCACTGGGCTCTGGTCAGTGGACTGCCCACCTATGTGGCTGAAAATGGCCTGGTAAGAGTCCTCTGTCTATCAGTCATGCCAGTCACAAACAGAAAGGCATTATCTGAATGTAATGATGGAATACTCTGGACACAGCAATTAATGGATTAAACCTTTCAAGTACTGGTGAATCTCATGATGTTAATGGTCTCCGTTCTTCCTCCAGATCTGTAACATCATGAATGCTGCCCAGGATGACTTCTTCAACTTTCAAGTAAATTCAGTGATTTTTTAATTTTCTATTATGATTGAATTGATTATAATTTTTAATTTACCACTTGCTGAAAAAGTGAACTGTATTAAACTAAAATGTGCTCTGAACCTAAACTTTTTCTTTCTTTTTTTATTTATTTATTTATTTTTACTTTTGTTATTATTATAAGAAAGAGCCTTTGGATGAATCAGGCTGGACTGTAAAGAATGTCTTGTCTCTACCGATCGTGAACAAGAAAGAGGAAATAGTTGGCGTGGCAACATTCTATAACAGGAAAGATGGAAAGCCGTTCGATGAAATGGACGAAACACTAATGGAGGTATTTGCGGATAAGACTGAGTCAATGTTGTATTTTTACACAGCAGACTCTGCATTATTGAGTTATGAACTCTTCACCCAGAGACTGTGAAGAAGTCAGCATGTTCTCACTTATTAATCTTTATTTCCGTGAGAATAAACTGGTTGAATTCCAGTGATCATCAAGTTTATTTTAATTCCAGTTCTTGTTCTGTTTTATATCAGTCACTAACTCAGTTCCTGGGTTGGTCAGTGCTCAACACAGACACTTATGATAAGATGAACAAGCTAGAGAATCGCAAGGACATATTTCAGGACATGGTGCTTTACCATGTCAAGTGCAGAAAGGATGAGATCCAGAACATCTTGGTGAGTTTCTGCACTATAACATCATCTTATGTATCTTGCTAAAAATAATACATTACCCAGACCATTTCAATAACTGTTTTAAATGTTGTACAGTAAAAATATTACATGGAAGTATTGTAACCTACAAAGAGACTATTATCTTACCCTATGATGTTGCTAAAATAATTCTATTATTATCATTATGGTTTTGTGTTAGAATACACGTGAGATGTATGGGAAAGAACCAGATGAATGTGAAGAAGATGAATTGGAAGACATTCTGGTAAAAAAAGAAAAAAGTGACCTGAATGAAAAGAAATATTTAAATATGATTCATTAGCTACATGTTTAAATGTCATTTTATCTGTCTTGTAGAAAGACACTCTACCAGACCCAAAGGAATCCGAGATCTATGAGTTTCATTTCTATGACTTTGTGCATACTGAAATGGACCTGGTTAAGTGTGGTATTTCAATGTACTATGAGCTGGGAGTGGTGGATAAGTTTCATATACCTCGCGAGGTGAGTTAGAGCTTACAATGCGCCAATTGATATCTCAAATCCAAGGGTCCCAGACAGCTTAAATGGCTCTGCTCTCTGGGTGGTAAAAATTGGCTTTCTTTCTTCCCTAGTCAACCATAGCCCATGTATTTCGAATGGGACTGTTAGTGCACTCCTTAAAAGTGTTTTAGCAGCAGTGTGAAAAGATTGAATGGAGTGCCATTGAGTGGATTTATATCTTAACTCCCACACTTCCAGACTAGTAGCTGTCATGTGGTAGAGAATTCTAGCTAGTGGGTAGGAAGAAAGCCAAGTTTAAAAAATTTGTACATGGGCATTAAACAACAAAAAAAACCCAAATATTTTCTAACAATTTGCTCTCCCAAGATCCCAAGATGTCCACAAGTGGCTAGTGTTGTGCTGATTGACAGGGGAGAGGGCAACACCATCCCACTCACTCTCACATTCCCAAATTTGCTTAATTTGACTCCAAGCCTTGGATGGTTGTGGTATCATTGGGATTCAAATTCATGATCTCATGATGAACCCAGTACCACTTCTGTGATATAAAATAAGGATTTCATAACTCACACTGCTTGGTTTAGAAGGTAATTAAAGTGCTCATATATTTCCAGGTGTTGGTGAGATTCATGTACTCAGTCAGTAAAGGCTACAGAAAGATTACTTACCACAACTGGAGACACGGTTTCAATGTGGGCCAGACGATGTTCACACTTCTCATGGTAAAGAACAGCTGTGTTAGCAACAAGCACTAGATGTATTTAGAAAATAATAGACCAACGATTGAATCTTTGAATAGATTTGTCACATTTTTAAATGTGCTGGAGATATGTATGGTATAGTTCCCTCCTACTGTATGTATTCCTTAAAAAGGAAGCAAGATAATGAGGCATCCAGGCATGAAACTGCTTCATGCTGCCTCATCAGTAAACACAGACATTGAGTCATATGGCAGGCAGGATGGAATTTTGTTGCTGGTGTAAGTCCAGTCCTTGATGAGCACCATTCCCAGGTGTCATTGAATGTAATGAGCTCTCTGGAGTCCAGTACAGACATTGAGTCTCCTTCCGCAGCTCTGCAGAGATGTTCTTTAACCCTTTAATATAGGTTCAGCTCATAATTGTAAATATGAAACAAAAATGATTTTACAGAGCATGTAACATGTCTTAATTGCATTCTCAGCCATTTATTTTCTCAAAAATAGATTTTTGTCTATTTTTATGTTTTTTTCCAAATATTTCCATATATTTGGTACTTTAAATTAGATCTTGTACTATTGTATTTGTTCAAAATCGAAAGTGATCAACAGCACATAAACTAAAAACAGAACAAAACATGAGTTAATATTCTAAATATTTCTCTCAGACGGGTGACCTGAAGCGCTACTACACAGACTTGGAGGCCATGGCCATGGTCACAGCTGGATTATGCCATGATATCGATCACCGTGGAACAAACAACCTCTACCAAATGAAGTATGAGCTGCATACTGTAATTACAGCTGTAAACTGCAGAGATGTTACTGTACTTTTGATGACAGCATCTCTCTGTTATATGTTGCTTCTTATTTGTGTGACATTAATTTAGCACGTTTTAGATCATCTCCTTTCTGGAATTATTTTCTCAGATCTGGGAACCCACTGGCAAAGCTGCACGGTTCTTCCATTCTTGAGAGGCACCATCTGGAGTTTGGTAAAACCCTGCTGAGAGATGAAGTGAGCCTAAGAGTTGATGTGCTTCCCAAATTTATCAGTTATTCATAATATTGTAATGAAATGACATCTTGTCTTGTGCATGCAAAGCAAAGTCAAATGAACCTGACCTCTAGGATGCGAATGAAAAAAAGAAATGGCATGTTCTTCTAATTCACTCTATATATATTCATATTTTCAGGCTTTGAATATCTACCAGAGTCTTAATCGACGGCAGCACGACACTGTCATCCATTTGATGGATGTAGCTATTATTGCCACAGACTTGGCTTTGTATTTCAAGTAAGGATATTATATATTATGCTGTGAATATGGTATGTGAACAGTGGCTTGTTGATGAGGGTATCACTATGGAAACTGTTAGAACATTTCTGAGCTGTCAGTAGTGTATCACTGTGAATGACATTCATTTAATTGTTATATTGCTTGTAGAAAACGGACCATGTTTCAAAAAATTGTGGATCAATCCAAAACCTATGAGAACTGGAACGACTGGACCAAGTACATGATGCTGGAGACGACCAGGAAAGAAATTGTGATGTAAGTGATGTATACAGTGTTGTCACAATATAACCCTGCAGCAGTAATATTTGACTAACTCTCAGAATGAGAAATATACCATTGCTTTCTCCATTTTTGACTACAATGTGAGTCCATGTGAGAAGATTCACAGATTCACAGTTTGATGTTGATGGTTTTTCCATGGCAGGGCAATGATGATGACTGCATGTGATTTGTCTGCTATTGCCAAGCCCTGGGAGATCCAGAGCAAGGTATGGCATTACTTTGGCATAATGCAGTTTCACTCAGCAGGCGAGATTCAACAGCTCCTGCATAAAAAGGCTGTGGCTGCACAAATATATCTGTGCTGTCACGCAATATACTGTAATGAGATTCGGGTGCTTTTCATATGGTAATGTAATAAGTTGTTTACACTATGTTATTATATGCATTTACGAATCTGCAGCCTTGCTGATGATTATGTATGACAGGCTAAAGTAGGTACCTAAGCTTGAAAAACAAATGGGGGGGAAAAAATAATGACTGAGCATAATGTTTTGGTCCTGTTCAGTTGTGTGATCACCAGCAGAGTAGTTTGTTACTTTGGTCCTGTTGAGCTGATTAATTGCATTCAGTTAGAGGTGTTTATTGGGACTGAGATCTCTTGGGACCCAACAAAAAGACATGGAAGTAGATGTTTCTTACTTGCATGAAGCTTGTAAGACAAAAAAGGCACTGTTGATCATTCTGGTTAGTAAGGCAATAGATTAAATTACTTATTGGTTTTTATTTTTGGAAACAGAACCAACTTTGAGGTACAAACAAATATGACAGTGATCAAATGTTCTGTTGGAGTGGACATGATTGTACATGAATTCCTTGAGCAGCAGGCAGGATCAGTTAGAATTCCTTTGAGAACGTAGGATTGATCAAAATTCCTTTGTGAGCTGGCAGGCCTGGTCAGAATTAATTTGTTAGCAGGCAGGATTGCTCAGTTTTTTTGAGAGCTTGCAAAATTGGTCCAGATTCATCCAGGAATTGGCAGGATTGGTCAGAATTCCTTGAAGAAAAGGCAGAATTGGTTTGTAGAGAATTTTTTTTTGGACGCTATCAGGATTGGTCAGAATTTCTTTGGGAGGAGGTGGGAGTTGCAATTTTAAAAACAGTTTAAAAAACCCAAACAAATGTAGACCTCTCTGTCCAATTTTTAATCTGTGCACATTCAAGAATAACAGGTTACATCAAATACTTGTGAATATTATCTTTTGTCTGTTTCCAGAGAGTGTAGCAGTGAATTAAACCCCTTTTTAAATAAGATGCTTCCTTGGAGTTATTTCACATGTAAATTTAAATGGTTTATTCAGAAGATTCATTGCACAGACAGACTGATATCCCATCTAAGAAAATATCAGTTGACTGCTAATCTAATGTAGAAGGGTGTGTTTGGAAACAATATAATTACTACCATGAAACTGTGAGTTTCATGATCTAGTTGACTGCTAATTGCTGCTAGAGACACAAAAGATTACAATCAGAAAACTTATCTCTATGTTCAGCCTCAGCCGATATTCCACTGTAGTGTAATCTACGTACATTTGTTTGCATAAGGCAGAACAAATTTATAAATGAAGCACACACAGGAAACTTAATCAGTGCTTAGTGATCACATCACGTAGCATCAACACTAATAAGTATCAAGCAACCTTATGAGCTCTTACAACTGCAAAGGCTAAAGCTAAATGCTATGGGGGTTTTGGGCAGTTTACTTTTCCTGCCCTATTCCTAAAGGCATCCTTGAGACCACATCCTGGTATGTTTAAACTCATGTAGTTTGTGCCTGTGTGATCCTGCAGGTGGCACTGTCTGTGGCTGCAGAGTTCTGGGAGCAGGGTGACCTGGAGAGGACTGTACTGGAGCAACAACCTATTGTGAGACATTCACCAGAATTATGATACACAGAGAAGAGGAGGAGGAGAAGGCCATGGCGGCAAAGACAACGAGTAGAAAAAAGAAAGAGAGATTGCCCATAGGACACATCGTGATGTACTGCCTATTATGTGGTGCAGTGAGTCATAAAGAGCGGTCATAGTGGCCCAGGCAGCTGCTCCATTCCTTAACTTGCCTATTTTCTTTCATATGGCTACTAACCTGCATTATGTGCAGCAAATGATTTTAAAATGGTTTGTTTCACTACATCTTAAGGCTAAGTTCTGTTTACCTTCTAGCCCATGATGGACAGAAACAAAGCAGATGAACTCCCCAAACTGCAGTGTGGTTTCATTGATTTTGTCTGCTCCTTTGTGTACAAGGTGAGGCCTTCCATTTTGATGTGCCGCTATTTACTTGCACCCCTAAAGGCTTCCAGATTTTCTAGACGTTGATTGATTTGCACCTGTATAGAAAATACTGTAATTAATTGACAAGGCTAGTTACATATTAATTTCTAGTTTGAATGGTAATGTTGTAAGTGGGTCTAACAATTAAAGAGAGTAGAGTGTAAAAATGCAATGGGAGAATGTGAAATGCATTATTTATAAAGTTTTGCTTCTAAGATGAAAATAAATGGCCTAATGATTCAGCCAATTTAGCTGAGGAGAAACTTAGTTCAGCATCACTCCCTAGTTTAAGTGTGCTAAAATGGAACGCAGCTTTAATCACGCTAGGTTTTTCTCAACTTTATTTCTTGTTGGTGTTTGCATTAATATTTAAATATTATAAGAATTGGCTGTCAAGATCATAAAAAATAAACTACTGTAAATGTAATTCCTAGATTTGAAAATCAAAATAAATTCTTCAAAGCTTTTTGGCAGAGTCTGCACTACCACTTAAAATGCGTTCCTGTAATCCACCATTAAAGGAAAACTTGGATAAATGAGGAGATAATAATTTCAGCATGTTATACAGTTGTATCAAAACTATAAGAGTTACCCTCTAACAAGAGATAATGTCTTCCCAGATCTGTTCTAATACAGGTTTATCGACATTTCAGATCAGAATTACAATCAGAGTCATGCATTTTTGGAAAATTAAAAATATATATTGTGCACAGGAGAATACAGTACAGACAAATATTGCACAGAAATGTTATTGTATCTTAAACACAAAACAGAAGTTGGTTGTGAAGCAATTAAACTGTCATAAGTTTGACTGCATATAGAAAGTAGCTTTTCTGGTGCCTGGGGATTTTGACACATTGCTGGACAGAATTTATGGTTGCCTTTGTGCAAGGAGCACTGGAGCAGTACAGGATTTTTTATATTCACTTCTCTCTGAAAAAGTAGACTGTTTAGAGCTTGACTAAACAATTCATAGTGTCCTAGAAAAATTCCTTTTTGCTTAAATCTTCATTGACTGCTCCAACAATAGCGTTGAGAGTAAACAGGATGTATGTTCTTTTCTGACAAACGTCTATATTCTAGACTGTGGTAATCACACATCACATATATGCTTGTTTGAGATTAGCTTGACTAAATACTGTAGCATTGCACACTTTTCCACACTTTTACTCTCTGCAGGAGTTCTCTCGCTTCCACGTGCAGATCACACCCATGCTGGACCGGCTACTGAACAACAGGAAGGAGTGGAATGCTCTTAAAGAAATACATGAGGCCAAACTGGCAAAGATTGAGGAAGCCAAGAAGACTAAGGAAGAGGCTGCAGCTGCGGAAGCAGCTGCCAAACAGGGTAAAAACTTTAAAACTGGCTTCATCGATCAGCCATAACATTAAAACCACTGACAGGTGATGTGAATAACATTGATTATCTTGTTACAATGGTACCTGTCAAGGGGTGGGATATATTAGGTAGCAAGTGAACAGTCCGTTATTGGGAAAGTGTAAGCATCTGGGAGACTTTGACAAGGACCATGTTGTAATAGCTACACAACTGGGTCAGATCCTCTCCAAAATGGCGGGTCTTATGGGGTGTTCCCTGTATGCAGTGGTTAATACCTACCAAAAGTGGCCCAAGGAATGACAACTGGTGAACCAGATACAGGGTTATTCGCAGCCAAGGCACATTGATGGGGAGCCTGTCTGGTCGAATCCCACACAAGACCTACTGTAGCACAAACTGCAGAAAAAGATAATGCTAGCTATAATAGAAAACAGAATCTCACTTTCTTTTACATCATGTGGACGGGCTTGTGCATGTGCATCACTTACCTGGGGAAGAGATGGCACCAGGATGCACTATGGGAAGGAGGCAATTTGATGGAGGCAGTGTGATTCTGCTGGTAAACCTTGGGTCCTGGCATTCATGTGGATGATACTATGAAACATACCTAAACATTGTTGCAGCCCATGTACCTCCCTTCATGGCAATGATATTCCCTAAAGGCAGTGCCTTCTTTCAACAGGATAATGTGCCCTTCCACAAAATTGTTTAGGAATGGTTTGAGGAACATGACAAAGAGTTCAAGGTGTTGACTTGGCCTCCAAATTCATCCATCCATCCATCCATCTTCAACCGCTTATTCCTTCTTCAGGGTCGCAGGGAACCTGGAGCCTATCCCAGGATC
>JAOUWY010000054.1:15423507-15434432 GCA_025728095.1 Prietella phreatophila | reverse complement strand
AAGTGCACCTGATTGTCATTATTGAAAACACCTGACTAATTTCACTTTCAAATTAATTGCTAATCCTAGGCATCCACCTTCCTGAGCTGCCCTGGTGGGAGGGCCAAGGGAACAAAACACAAGAAAGAGAGAGAGAGTGAGTGAGTGAGTGAGAGAGAGAGAGATGGAAGACTGTTTCTCTTCTGCTTTCTGAGGGATTAACCCGGGCTCTGGGATGTGAGTCAATGATGAAACCAGCAGGGAAAAATAACCCTCAGCTCACGAAGTTGCTGTAGCTTGAGGTAGTGTGTTAGATTGGCAGATTCTCAGAGTATACAGAAAGTAGTGAAGGGGCACAGGGTGCTTCCATTGCACTCTACAAAACGCCACCAGCATGCCAGGGTCATCTACTCCATGAGAACATGTGCTTGGCTCTCTCCCTCCCCATGGTGCCCAAAGGTCCTCAATGCGGCCCTTGTTTCCTACACAGACGGGCCTCATTGAGGGGGCTGAGGCACACAGACAGCACTAGCCACCAGAGGGTGCTCTAAAACCTTCTGGGATTATACAGCTGCTCAGACATAATTAGCTATAAAGCTGTCTGAGTAGGCACAAGAAGAAGGAGGAGGCCACCATTAGCTATATGTCTGACCAGACAGAAATACACTAGTCTAGACCATAATATTAGGGAAGCTTTTTATTTTTTTGGGTATCTTTATGATATAGATAGAAATAATCCTCTACCATTCAGGCTACATATGAGACTGTCAGAATAAATATACAGTGTAAATGCTGAACAGTGTCTATTTTTACTTTGTACCACCACTGGTGTAAGTATAAATATCAATTCATAACCATATGGTTAATTCTATTTCCATGTATTCATTTTAACATTTCTATGTAAGGTGTCAGATCTAAAAGGTTAGTTTATTAAAATCCATATATGTATTCTGATGGTCTTTAACAAAATCAATTCATTTTCTAGGTTCCAATACTTTTAAGCATCTTTGATAAGCCAGACAAAGCCATAGTGACCATAGGGTCATTTCCAAGATATTGTTCTATTGCAATGTGCTTTCAATTAAAAAGAATATTATTTGGAGGAACATTCTGACCCCTTAATGCATTGAGCTGAACATATGAAATCAGTTTAAGAACAAACAGCTTCTCCCCAAAGCGTCTATTGCTTAAGGTTGTTTACCATTCTGTAATTTAGCCCAATTTCATTCAAGCCTAAATAAAAGCAAAGGTACCAGGCATTCAGTTAGCCGCTTTCACCGAGGTAACAATAACACTTTTGTAACCTTCAACAAAGCGATCTATTTAGCCTTTTTAATATGGCCTGAATTTGGATTTGTGTGTTTTTTTGCATTAAGGCAGATATACAGTGCCCTCCACTAATACTGGCACTTTTGGTAAATATGAGAAGGCTGTGAAAATTTATATTTATTGTTTAACCTTTTCATCTTTTGTTAAATAAATCACAAAAATACTCTGCTTTCATCGATATCAAACAATTTCGAACACAACAAAGGTTCATCCAAAAAATATATTTGTTAAATATAGGTGTGCAACAATTATTGGCTATGAATTCATATGAGAAAAAAATATCTGAAGTATATTCACATTGATATTTAAAATTTTTAGTACACCTGGGTGACTAGGAAATGTCCATTTCCACACCATCAGGGCAATAATTAAGTAGTTTCAGTCAACTGGAAATGTTTTCACAGCCATCTTTGCTCATATTTACCAAGGGTGCCAATAAAGGAACTGTATATATAGCCCCTTACAGTCTGTAACTCATAATTCATTTAATAGACTGAAAAGAAATGTGTTCAAGTTGCTCATCAGAGTGTAGCATCATGCTGATTCAAAAACATCAGTGGAATAAAATAAAAATGTGTCCAGAAAGCTAGTAATCAGACAGGCAGTAATAGGCTGCAGGGAGCTGGAGAAAGGAAAACATCTTGTTTTTGGTTTTTTTTTTGGTTTGTTTGTTTGCTTGTTTTGGTTTAATCTGAGATCCTCTGTAGAGCCTCTCATAAACAGGTATGAAAACTGCAGAATGGGGCTGAACAAGCAAGAAAAAGAGGTCATGGAAGAAAAAGACAGAGTGACAGAGAAGAGAATCAGAAAAAAAAAGAGTCTAAATCCTAAGTTGTAGTTTATGTTGTGCTTCAACTCCCCGCCTGTGAAAAGGATTCTTATTAGTGCGGTTGCTAAAGAGAATTGAAAAGCCCAAAATGAGAAAAATTCAGACCTGTTTTGCCTATCATACCCATGCTGTGGGGTAGTCAGAGGCCCATCCAAATCCACCTTAAACAGGAAGGAAGGGTTCTTACTAGAGACGGGTCTTCTGTCTCTGAGCTCAGCGAGCCTTGGACAGGCTCACTTTCCAAAAAGAGCTCGTCTTCCTCCTCCTCCTCCTCAGGGTCTTCACCCAGCGAGGGGAACACAGACAACCCCCCCACCCCGTCCTCCACAATGCCATCCAAGCTGTCTGTGAGAGCGGCGAGCAGCGCCGCATTCTCCTCTTCCGTCTGTAGGGGAGGTGTGAGAGAGAGAGGGAGAGAGACAGAGAAGGGGATAAGACAGGTGATGACCTCCAAATGAAAGCCCAGACACTGGTCCATCTGCACATTCTGCTCTGGGGACAGTGCAGCTATCTGATTATTGTGCAAAGATCAATCCAAGGCTTAGGTGACCCCATGCCTGATAAGCCCTACAAAAAAAATCCTCTTTCAAGTAAACTTGTGTGTACCTATACTACTTTTTAATGTCTAACCTTGTCCCATGTTATATGCTCATAATGTGTGGAGCTCACTTGGTGCTATCTTACAGAATTTGGTCCCACCTGAAGGTTAATTGAACTTGATGCAGTGATCAATGGCTTCCCTGGCACCTAAAATAGAGCAGTACTCAGTGCCTAAAAATCAATCACTGTCCAGAATTACATGATGCAAAGAGTCAATTAGCACTAGATACAACAACTCTCTATGATCAATCATCAATCACAAACATACACACTGTTGGACTTTACAGATTCTTGACAAACTGCCATGAGTTGCCAAACCACTGGGTTCGGTTGTCATATTAGCTCCATTAAACCCAACTGAGCTCTTTTAGTATCCTTCTGGTGGGAATAGCTACGTAATGTTCTAAGATTAGATCAGAGCTGGAAATTGTTGGCCTGAGGATTGCAGAATGTGGTGTCTGACCTCGAAGAGCTCGGTGTCCCCTGCGCTGTACTGTATGGAGGCGGGGAAGCTGTCTGAGTGGTCATTGCACCAGTGTAGCTCGCTGAGGCAGTTCACGGAGTCAAAGTCGCTGTCCAGCTGAGACAGGTCGAAGTCAGGGAAATCAGTGTCCAGGCGGTCTGAGCACACCTCCTCCTCCCCATACTGAGAGCGAGAGAGAGAGAGAGAGAGAGAGAGAGACAGTAAAGTTACAGGATGACAGGCTAACATCAAAGAGACATTTCCCCTACAGAGCATATCTAATAATCTACTTCCTTTTTGGGGGATCAATAAACAGGCCTGTGGTCAGGCAACTGTATCGCTTTGTCTTTAGCGACGGATATGAGGTAGGCATCATAAGCACAGTGAATCATATGAGTCAGCCTGCCCGATCAGCAAAACTTCATTACCAATAATGAATCAATAATTACACCTGAAATTGGGCATGCGGCATTTCAATAAGAAAACACCACCATGTGTGGGATAGGGAAATGCAGAAAACAAACATTGTGTGTGTGCACAACTATGAGAGTATGTGTTTGCACATGAGAGAGTAAGTACTGTGAGAAGGGAAGTGCTTTAAACCCCAAGGGGGTGCGAAGAAAAAAAAAAAAAACACAGCTCCTCTTGATGTGTGTAATCGTGGTATACAGTCTCCACTTTAATAACTTAAGCTTTTGCTGTTGTCCATGCTGAAGCAATACACCTAGTCCCACTTTACCTTCACAGAGGTCAAAGCATGAATATTCTACACAGCCACTCAAATGCATTCTTGATGAGCTCTCTTCCACTACACACACCCGTCTCTGTTTCACGAAGCGAACTACGGCGCCAATTCATTTCCATCCGTTTCACTCATCTAGGTCTGGTCAAGTGGATACAAGGTCTGAGCTGTGTTTAGTGTCCACTTAGCTTCTTGAAAACACAATCAGTAATGTGGAATCACGTATATTATGAAAGTTATTACCAAAGAATTTCTCAGACGCTACTGATAAAAAGCTAATAGGAACTTAAAGTCTTATAATAATCTGCCAACCATGAGCTCTACTGAGCTGATTGATCAAGACACCAGTGCAATGAGCTGAGGTGGTTAATTGATATTTTGTGACGCAGTTATGAAATTACAGTGTCTCCAGATTTACGGCTTGGGCAACTGGAATTAATGTTAATAATGAGAGATATGGGCCTGCATAGTACATATGCAGATGTGGAAGCCCTGGTTGGGTAAACTGGTGTGAGCATTTGTGACACTAATGCAGGTGTTCATCCTGTATCGAGAGGCTTCATGCACACACAGACACCCTGCTGCTGCTGCTCTTTTTAGCACTCCCCTCACATCCTCTTCACGTGCCCCTGAGTCATCTCGCTCTTCTCCTCCTCCTACAGCTCACCCCATCCTCAGCTTTCAGGAGCGGCCAAGCGACCGCAGCTAATCAATCTCAGCATATGCTTGGTATCTCACATATCCACACGTCTTTGTCTTCTTCTTTTTTTTTTGTCTGACCTTTTTTGACGCTTCCTTCCACTTTTCCCCTTTTCCCCCTCTCTCCTTCCTTCCCTCCATGTTATGGAGAGCCTTGATATCAATCAATAAAAATCTCCTTGGTGCTGGACGGTTAAGGTCACTCATTGGGCCAGCACACACATAGCAACACACACATACAATATTTGTGCATATACTGCAGCATGCAAGCATTTGAGGACATGCTGACCATATAAAACACAGCCAGCCACTGAGGTGTGACTCACATACCAACACTGACCTTATTTGTGCTAGCTCTGGATTCCCTCCCATTTTGCCCATTACTGATACACTATGTTACTGATAAACCAGCAATCTCTCACCTCAGTAACCCGAATGCCTTCATACAGACCAGTGATCCCATCTTAGCTCATTACAATTCATATAATGTAGGTACATAATTCATATAATTATAAACATAACCTACATGCCTTGGTGAACAGACTGAACCTTTGAAATTTTATCTTATTAAAAAAACATGCTTGTATATAATTTTCATTAAATTCTGCCCCCTTGCTGTTTTTTTTTTTTTTGCAATGTTGTCCTTGTAGCCTACCTGTACCTTTCTACAAAGAAAACACTCGTGACCTTTAAATCTTGTCTTATCTGAAAAGCAAAAACAATGAACGCATTTGTGTGGTTTAGTCACCAAAATTTACACTCAAAGACCATTAACTGCTACCAGGAGGCGAGGGCTTATGTTTCTGAACATTAAAGTCCCAATCAGAGGACCTCAAGATAAGGAACAAAAACAGGAAGAAAAAACAAAAAAAAACGGGCACCTTCACACTCATGACTGCTTTATTGCCCCTTACATACAGCTATGTGCACGAAAGTCTCAATGACCAATGAGTTCTGGTCCTGCACACAGCCATACAAGGTCAAGCCACTGGAGGGGAATGCAGAGGGGAAGCTGACATGTACTGTAGCAAGGTCACTGGACAACTATAGAACAATATCAGGAGTCTGAACTTTCCTGAATTCCTACAGAAAAGCTGAGAGAAGGCATGTAACAAACTTGAAGAAAGATTTTAGCTGACAAAAGTATAGTGAATTTGTTTATCAGACTGCCAGGTGACTGACTAGCTGACTACCTTGCTAGCTAGCTAGCTTACACTATTGTAGTATAATGGTGTTCTCCTGTTCCATATTGCCCAGTCCAAGTAAATAAACCTTTTTTTACTCCACACAAACAGAGCCGCAAACAGTAGCAGTTAGCTGAGTAGATTAGCTTGCTATCTGGCAGGAAGTGTAGTGTTTAGACACACTGATACATGCACACTCATAAGTGGTTTTGACCATGTTTGTCTGAAGATTCCACACGTCAGGCCCATGCTTTGTATTTACTGGTATTTACTAATTTTGATTATTAAATCCAAAAGATAAAAATGTAGATTTTTGTAAATATGGCACAACCCGTGGAATTTCAGTTTGCCGTCTAATTCGAACGTTAAGTAAAAATACAGTGTAGCCTCATTTTGCTCAGAGACTTTTCGTAGATATTTAGAAACATATCTGAGGTAAATGTTGATATTCCTGATAGTTTTGTCTCGTTTCTGCAGTGATTATGCTCTCACATTGTCAGTATGAAAGACAACAGCTTTGTGCTAGCATACTGAATGTTTGTAAGCAGCATTTTTTTTGGTAACAAGGCCCAAGTACCTCTTGCTTTGGGGATTCCTGTCAACTGACTAAATTTGCGAACTATTCACCCTTCTCCTTCACCCACAAGTTAATAGGCTCTTATCTGGGCCTCCTGTTCCCTTTCAGCATGCACCTATCTAAGGTATGTTATATATAGCTGTTATCCTTGGGTCTTATGACTGGCTTACCCAAGCTGCTTGTGACGGGCCAGGCATTAAGCACTACTGATGCCAAATGCAGATGGGCTAGGACTGAGTGCTTCTCCCAGCCTTCGATTGCTCTATCAAACATAGACACACTCACACACCACCCACAACCACATAACCCTTCAGCTTATTCCTAGACAGAGCCTTACGCTACTACTAAATTGATTCCCTCACAGTCTGCGTTACCAAAAGCTGGTCTGCAGCAACCAGTTACACTAGGCTGGAGAAATTTCTTTCAGCTTATTCATGAGATCTGAATGAGATATTAGTCTATGTCAGAGACACTACTGTCTAATTTGATTTTGTTGGATGAACCTCCAAATAGGTGGCACACCTCATTACCTGCTTTAAGCACTGATTAAATGAGCTGTTCTCAGATAGTTCTGAACAAGCTTTCTAATGCAATCTTGCAGGAAGTTGAAATTAACTGCAGACAGATAGAAGTAGGACAGTTAAAGGAAGATCTGGGGCAGTAACGTACAGTGGAAAAGCCATCCTCCTCTCTGTCACAAGTTGAAGTATGATTGATAAAGGACTCCATTTCATAGCTACAGGCTGGCAGAAACCTTTTTTTATTTTATTTTTATTTTTAAATCAGACTGGGACTTTCAAATGTGTCTTATATTGGACCTAATATGGACCTTGTCAAATAGTTACAAAGTAGTACATTTCCTAAGAAAACATTTCCATTAACAAGACATTGCGACATCTGAGTTAAGATGGAAAATACCAGAGATCTAGTGCCTTTAACACACACCAGGAAAATAATGGGATCACAGTGAACTGGACTCAGTTCTTACGAATTTCGTTTGTTCTACAAATTCTACGAATTCATTTGGGAGAACTGGATTGGGGGTGGTTGGGGCAGAAACTGCGCTGCTAAGAAAAGGAAGTAAAGTAGTGAGTGACAACTTTCCCATTCATGAGTTTTAAATTCATAAATTATCAAAGTAGATCACTGCAAAACACTATCCAATAACACTAATGATCACTTCTGAAACACAGATCAGTTATTAGTCAGTGGTGTTTCCGCTTCTGCTCCCCAAGTGGAAACTCAGAGCCAATTTTAGCCAAGAACTGGAAGTGATCCAACTTGGCTTAGTTTTATTCCATTATCCATTTCTAAGCTCTTCTCTACTCTAGACAAGTGTGGTCACTACATCCCTCCTGTCCCATGTCTTAGGCATGATAGTCCTTATTGAAGTCTACTTAATTTAAACAAATTCATCAAATTACAAAAATGCCAGACATGATTTTGATACAAAAAAAATTATTTAGCAAAGTAATAAAAATGAAAATGTTTTGAATGAAAAGCTTTTCCAAACTTTTAGAGAGGAGTTTTATAAGGCTATTGTAGAATATAATTTTTTAGGTTACTGCAGAGATTCCCAGCATTTGAAGTCTGGAGACAAATCCAATGAATATCATGTGGCATCAATTTCAACTTATGTCTTATGTCTCAGTTTTTCATCTTGGTGCTTGAGTTCAGTGGAAATCCATAGCCATATCTGTTTAGCTCACCGGGATAAACTCTGGTCTACATACTTTTGTGGAGAAAATAATACTAGACATACTATGTTATAGCAAGGTGGAGGTTTGTTTGGACACCATAACCACAGCTGATGATGCTTGCAGCTCTAGGAAGATTAAGATTAGAGACCCTATTCTCCATCTGTTGCCCATGGCAGTAATGACAATGCTTCAGAGCCGGAATAAAATATATATATATATATATATATATATATATATAAATCTATTTTGGAGCCATTATTACATTTTGAACCACCTTCTATGGTGTAAAGATCATGAGAAAGATATCACCACTCCTAAGGACACAGCAATGCAGCAGTAGATCATAATGGTACAGGAAAAAATGGAAGTAGCACACTGTCTACTGAGCCTCTAATGCAAGCAGCATGGAAAAATGTAGGGACAATTCCCAGAGGGCAAATGTGTAACTTGCCATTTCCCTGGCATTAGCTTTCAAATTGAATGAATTTAGGTTTATGCCTCCCCACGACCCTGAAGAAGGAATAAGCGGTTGAAGATGAGATGATGAGATGAGGTTTATGCCTGCATATTTATAATAGCCTCCTTTATTTTGGACACTGACAAGACTGTCACTCACACAGAATCTCATTCAGCGTGGTATGCATTTACGCTAAGGGAAGATTCTTTGGGATATGGGTTAAAGCTAATAATTACCTGCCACAACTTCCAGGAGAATAAAAGGAGAACATGCCAGAAATTGTTATTAATGAATAATTCCTCTCATGCTCTGCAATGACTTGATTCTCATCACATTTAAACAGCATTGTGTCATGCCCTGTCAGTGTCATCCCTGGGGAAAATCTACTGATAGAACCAGCAAAAGATCAAGCAAGACATTTCAGCTAATGAGATGAAAGGGTCAGTACCACAAAAAGACCAAGTTTTTTTTTTCTTTCTTATTTCTGAAAAATAATTACAGTCAGAATGTCATTCCTGTTGGCTGTGGCGGAACTGTGAGTAAAAATAATGCTCTGCTGTGAAATACATCACAAGTTAAATTTACATCAAAGGCAGATTCTATTACAGAACTGAATACACCAATGAACTACTGTAAGTGTCTGAACCTGTAGCTAAATGTTATGTAATGTTATTCCCATATAATTTGTCATCATTAAGATAAATCTTAATGCAGATTAAGATGAGATTAAGATAAATCTTTTAAATGAATGATACATTAAAATTCAGCCTCACACAGTTTACAGACCTTGGATGGCAGAAACATAAGCTTGTCTGGCAATGAGGCAAAAATAAGGCTCCTGAGCCAATTCAGCCTGTATATTACTCAAAGATGTAGGAGATGAAGGATCAGGAGGAGATCCGAGCACTCCGAGCAAGATCTTTTTCACCGGTGTGGCGCGACTAGCCCGTCTCCAGTTTCAGATCCTTGTGTGCGACCGTTAACAGGCCTCTGAACGTCACATGCTCCTTGCACAATTCTGTGAGCCTGGCATAAGAACTGCAGCCCAAGATCAAATTAACACCACAGGGGGCATATGGCACCTAGGAGATGCTGAGGTAATTGTACCTGCTGCAGTCATGACTAGGGAGTTGTGGGAGTGTTTCGGGACAATGCAGGTACTATTTCTAGGTTGTCACAAGGCAACCGTCTCTGTGGAAACTCAAAAAGCCGAAGAACAATGCCTCAGTCACACCAATCTAAAATGACAAGGCAAATGTTATGAACAAAACTACATGTGGCAAAGCTGCAGCAGATTTCTGAAGTCATCTCAGTAGTCCTCATTATGTGTATTCTAGCCAGTACTTGGAAGAAAAAGGAAAAGACGGGGAGGGTCTGAGAAGTGAATTGAGCCGTATCATTGGGATGGCTGTAAACGGATCCTGAGTCACGACAGCCGAGGAAGATGGCACTGGCCCAGCTCGGACTAATTCACACGCTGGAGTCAGCATCCGTCTGTGCCCTTGCTCTTAGACAACATGGATTGCAGTAATTAAATCAAATCGCTTTTGTAGACAACTCTCCTCGAGCAAGACAGAAGGCAGTGTTAGAGATATTAAAGTTTTTTGTTTTTTTCTAATGTAACCATTCTGTGAGCTGGGATTATAATGCACCGTGAAGGTGCTGTGTCCTTGAGCTACCTGTATCCTTAGTACGGGTTGGATGTGGGCTTCATTGTATGCACAACACTCAAGACTGTAATATTTAGAGGTGGGCTGGTACACAGTGACTGCATATGACTACACATTATAGCTTGTGTAGTGTACAAGTGCATCTAAAAAAGTAGAACACTGTGGAAAAGTTAATTTTTTCCTATAATTTAATTCAAAAAGTAGAACTTTCATATATTCTAGATTCATTACACATAAAATTCAACATTTCAAACTTTTTTTTGTTTTAATCTTGATTACAATGTACAGCTCATGGAAATCAAAAATCCAGTACCTCAAAATATTAGAATAAAGAATTTATAATACAGAAATGTCGACCTTCTGAAAAGTATGTTCATTCATGCACTCTATACACTTTTGCACTAATTATTGCATCAGTGGCATCAATGGCATGGAGACAATCAGCCTGTGGCACTGCTCAGGTTGCTTTGATATCGGACTTCAGCTCGTCTGTATTGTTGGGTTTGGTGTCTCTCATAGATTCTCTAAGGGGTTCCGGTCAGGTGAGTCGGCTGGCCAATCGAGCACAGTAATACCATGGTCAGCAAACCTGTTACTATTAGTTTTGGCACTGTGGGCTGGTGCCAAGTCCTGCTGGAAAAGGAAATCAGCATCTCCATAAAGCTTGTCAGCAGATGGAAGCATGAAGTGCTCTAA
>JAOUWY010000054.1:15410674-15422628 GCA_025728095.1 Prietella phreatophila | reverse complement strand
AGAGAGAGAGAGAGAGAGAGAGAGAGAGAGAGTATTCATTTCACAACATAGACTACAACCTGCATATGGAGTCAATGGCAGAACCATGTGTCACATTCTGAAAATCTTTCTCATTGATCTCAAGGATTGCACTATACAGTAAATATAAATATCTATAACTATAAATGTCTCATGGATTGCAATAGAAATATTACAAAGCATTTGGACCAATTTGGTCCAAATTTAATGAATAGGTATTCAGTTCACCAGATGCTAACTAGATAAAAGGGTGAAAGGGTGAGAGATGGTGAAAGACTGAAAGGGTGCATAGCACTTTCTGCCATTTACAGTAAATTCTTTCCCTCTTCCCATGATGCAACCTAACAAACACTTGAATAGTGATTGCAGTATGTAAACCCTTGCACATAAAAAGGTTAGATATTCACATGTACTTTCTTCACTTGGGTCTGTATGTCTGAAAGAGTAAAGGACATTTTTCCATTTATTGGCCAGGAACATAAACCTCTGTCTAAATATGGAAAAAGCTTGTACTGCAGTGTCTTTGAATGCAGCTGTCCCTTAGAGGAATGTCACAATGTAGTGAGGTAAAAAAGATGGGATCTGAACATTGGTGCCCAGCTGCAGTCATGTTAAACACTGCATTTCACTGCAAAAAAAAAAAAAAAGTTTCAATTAAAAGACTGTCTACAAGGGTGAGATTTTGGCAGAACAAATACAGTCATGCAGAGTGCCATGCACACCATCACAAGTTGCTCTTTCGTCTGTTAACAGCTGCCAACAAATCAAGGCACACTATATTCCAATTTCTATTTTAGGGCTGCACTGAGAGAAGGGGGTTTGTTTTTAAACCCAAGAATTGACTGAAGTGCTGAACTGACCTTTGCTTCGAGATAGGTTGAAAAGACGCCGCTCAGACACAGCTGTTCAACTCACATGCACAGTGGTCTACTGCAGGAGACATTTAGAAGTACAAATGCTAAGATACTACATTATAAAACTTCAAAAACAAATACTGAATCATGACATATTACCTTATCCATTTGATGAATGACAAGAATGGTGGAGGTGAAAAGATTTAAATTCTTCACAGAACTCTGTGTATTTCTTCAAATTACAAGGTCATGAAAGGTTGCAGTACCCGAGCACATGAGAACACTGAAACCCTTGCCAACACTAATGTCAAAGCTACATCTCCACTTTCCCACATGTATTTGATGATGAAACCTAAGCCCTTTTTAATTTTTTCCTACAACTTCTTTCTTACTCCATAAACTCTTAACACACAGCCAAGACTTATCGTGACCTATTAGGTTCTATCTGGGTTAAGAATGAATGGGAGAACCTTATACTACTAAGGTCACATTAAGTCTGAGTCAGCAAATCATGGTTGGTCTGCATGACGGTTCTGGCTTTCAGGATGAGCTCCAAAGCATAGGGATGATTCACCCTGAATTCCTGATGCTCAAACAGAAGGCTCTGCCATCTGCCAGACCTTATCTTCAAGCCACTGGAGTGGAAAGTGTAACTCCAGGGTCTACCTAAATAAAACGTAACCTTTTGCATTTATTGCCTGTTTGTGACGTACTCCAATAATGATTAGGTCAGAATAATGTGGCCTCTGACCAATTCTATGTCCCATGTTATTTTAAGAGAACTTACCTGGTTAAGAATGGCAGTGATGCTGACAACAACATAGGCATTTGTCACTTTGAGAGAAGGTTATCAGGCACAACAACCTGTATGCAGTTCTTAATGAATCTGTCAGGATATATTAGTTAAGGTCATTAGGTTAAGGTCATTAGAAGTAATTAAAGCAGGAGTGATTTCTTTTTCTTGTCAGTGTCCCACAGAGGTTGTCATATCAAGGACAGTGCAGCAACGTAGACCAAGTGCTGACCAAACAGTCCAGACGGCTGAAAGGAACCGAAAGTCATGGCAGAGAAGCAGAATTTCAAGGAATTAGCCCATGTGAATATTACTGGCTTCCTCCCATTTATGCCTTACTAGGTGAAAAAGCACATTTTCCACCCAAAACCCCTTTGGAGGCACAAGGCTAACTCCTTTCTTAAAGTTAACAAGAATCCATTTGCATGGGGTGGATACTTTCAAGCTACGATAATGTTATGTGAATTCATTAGTGTTCCCAAAAAACAAAAGATAACTGAGCTCCTCGTTTATTAACTTTGAATTCCTTTATCTAGCACTTACACATTAGACCATTTTTGAATTAAAGTAAAAGGTTTCATTTAAATTCATGAAAGAATGAGTAAAGACAAGAAAAGACAAGCAAGAAGAAACGTTTTGCAGTCCAACAAAATAGGATAGGCTGAAAATATTCCATCTGAGCTCTTAGTCAATTAAAAGAGGCAGCCGCAGACAGTGCTACGATGTATTTGCGTCTGTCATATGTAACAGGGCTTTAATAGATGATGGATATTGAAACATTCTGCCCCATTGCTCAGAACGTAGCTTATTTGCTGAGCAGCGCCGTTAGTGGAGTCTGATCAGATGCTTTTATAGCCTCGGAGCCCTACTACACAAATTCAAAGTCATGCTCACGCCAATTTCTCTTCTTCACAAGTTGCGACTAATTCCTGTCCGGAATCCCACCAAGACTATATGGACCGCTGCATTTCAAGAGGGTATTTGGACCTGCACTGTAAGTTTGCCGTTTTCATTTATTTCATTGTTGCTGATGTATGGTTATTCTTATTTTGTCAGGCACAGTTGGCTATCCCACTCCTCTAACGATATAACCATTTTAATAAGTCGCTAATGTGTTTCATCAAGACAAATGCAACGACTTTAGCGTTAATTAATATCAATAGCTTTAAAAATCACTGCGCAGCATTTAGTTGGCAGACTGCAGCACAGCTCTGGCACCCATACCGCCTCCTCTGTGTGCATGGGTGAAGATCGGATGTGTGTCCCACAACTGGACTACCTGCAGAGTAAACCTCAGCAAGGTTCCTCCTCCCTGAAAGGTCAGGCCTTTTTGGTGCAAATATCAGGGGCACCACACGGGACACCAGAACAGGACACACTGGGTAACAGAACTCCCCAAATCTCCCTGCATGACCCTGAGATCAATTGACAGACTGGAGAACCACTTCCTGCCTTCAACAGCCCCAAATCCACTCAGCTACATTTTTAAGTCCACCTTGGCTGAGATCGAATGAACGTTATCTCATACTCTAGTAGGAGCCATTAATAATACAGTCTGGTCCAACAGGGGAACGGCTGCATGGTTTAAAATTATGTATAGCTGCTCTTTCAGCTCGTACTACTACAAGCAAGTGTTAACTAATTAGGGCAGTACAAATTTACTACAAGCGTTGTAAAGTTAGGATCATATTAACGGGTACCAAAGAGTGTTCAATGAAATGCTTGCTCTAACATTTTACGATGATCTTGCTGTGCTGAAGCTTTTGGGAAACTAATTCCTGAGTTATTGAGAAAAGGCTGTGGTTAAAGCCCTACTTGGATCGGATTAGTTGTACACGGGGTAATGTAATTATTACTGGAGTGTCTCTGGGATTTTTTTTTAGTCAAATTCATCTGTGCCTTGGATATATTTTGACATATTTTAGAGTACCTTCTTTAAAATGAGCAGTAGAAATAATCCCAGGCAGGTAGTATATATTCCATTTGAATTGAGATGTTGGTAAAGATTCTGTCATATGTTGTAGAAAAAGAGTTGTCACAATTTTTCTTAAGTATAGCTCTATTCCAGGAAGCTCCTTCATCTGCCGTCCTCCATCTAAACCAAACTGAAACCAGGTGCTGATTTTCATACAACAACCAACAAACTATAGACAACATTCAAAAGGACTTGTCAGAGGAGAAAGACTTCTCCTGGCTTTAGGCAAATTGTTATCCTAGCACAGGTGTAACCAAGGGGCGACAAAATACATCACTATATGTACGATACAACATATGATATGCATCATGATACATACGTTTGCTACCCAACTTCCACGCAAACAGTAATCTATACATAATATGTGTGTGTAAAATTGTATGTCTGCAATGTCTATACAGTTAAAGTACTTTAAACTGAATAGGATAAAATATTCCAATTCCAATCATTTTAATACAATTTTAAAGTTTGGTACAAAATGTTACCATCAAATCAATTGCTTGCAATCAGAGTTTGTCATTGCTATTTTCAGGATTCATGATACCTGCGATATATCAGAAAAACCTACTGTGACTGAATGAATGTTTTATTGTTCCTGCTTTTATAATTTTTTTGAGTGAGAAAACAAAGCGTACATTGTGCAAACACTCCCATCTCTGCAATTTATATAGAGATCTTTTAATCCCGTGTGAAACAGACAATCATTACAGGTGTCGTCCGGTAACATTACTTAACAGACACGTGTCCAGAAATCCAATCTTAGCGCTCATTTAATATAATATAATCCTATGTGTGTTTCTAATATCGGCCTGTTGCCATGCTTTACCATCCACACTCACAGTAAACATCAAGGTTGGAAGGTTACTGCACAGCATCCCTCAGACTCTGTGATTCATCCTGGTCACATAACAACATCTTCTGTCTTCCCTTCATCAGTAGGAGAGATTTAATTAGATGCTGTGTGAATCATTAGCTTTGCTCTCCCCTGCAGAGTTGTTCTCTGAGTAGTTTAATAAGCTTGTTTCTGATGAGTCAAGCAAAAAATACAGGAGCAACCAATTTATCTGTGATTCGAACACCACTAAAAACAAATAGCAAATAATAAATAAAAAAGCAAATCAAGAAAAAATATATAATTGCTTTTGAATGTTGGCTTTAAGTGTCCGTAGCAGCCTATCAAATTGGATGTCTTGGCAGTGCTGTACTGTTATATGTAACCAAGAACTGTTCAGCACACCCTCAGTTTGACAAACCGACGTGTCTCGTTCATTGTCTGATGGTTTTTCAATGAGGTTTTGTGCACGCAGAGATAGAAACGCTTCTGCTCGTTGCTGAGAAACTGAAACCCCATAGCAAGCTGGATGATAGATTTACAAGATCAGTCAATAAAAAGTACGCGAGGGCAACTGAGTGTAAAATAATTACAGCTACAGCTAGCAGCAATGTGTATCAAATAGTTTATCTACTAACTTTGGTGAGGTCATGGGTCAAAACCAATAATAAAGGTGCAGGTCTATAAGAAGGGATCGTTGAATTCACTAGTGCTAGAGTGTGTCTGTGTACATGAGTGTCACTAAGAAAGTCAATAAAGTCAATTTATGTGTGCTTGGGTTTTGAGATCATTTCTTCTGTTGCCCTTTATCTCTACAACATTTCAAACAACTTTGCAGAAGCACTGCGTGCTTTGGTTAACCTAAGGATCCCATATGCATACCCTAAATATTCCACTTCCCGAAAACAGTTCATTCCCAAGGTCTCACAATAATCTCACCTGCATACTGTAAATTTGTACCTGAGAATTGCTGCTGTAATCATAAAGACTCTGCTACTCACACTAAACATAATTTCAACACACTTAGTTCTGTTTAACGTGATTGTATACAATTATGGAAGAGTAATGACTTAAAATCCGACTATACAGTGTTTCCTTTTGAGTCTGAACCTTCTCAAGGTTTATTCATGTTGCCTCAGGGAGTTTTTTCCCTTTCCACTGTCGCCTCAGGCTTGCTTATTAAGACTCTAAATCTACATTCAGATTTCTGTAAAGCTGATTGTGACAATGTCTTTTCTTTAAAAAAAAATCCTATACAACTATATTTAATTGCTGAAAACAGATGCAATGTCCTTAGGCAAGTCATTTCCACATGACTGAAACATCTGAGTTGCGAGACAATTAAAATCGGTGTCGATAGCAAGATAGAAACAGACAATTCAGCAAATTTTCACTACCCTATGAGACAAGACATGTGGTTATTAAGGCTGTTGTACTGGTAAAGCCTTCTCCTCTGTGCTGTTCTGCTGAGCACCATTGAAAGGTACATCACGTTTGTTCTGTCACTGCTTCCGCTGCCTAGCTTCTCCTCCCTCCTCAGCACCGCTAACATGCCTGCACTGATCTTCCCCTATAAAAAGCTCGTGTTCAACAGGCAGCTATTTCCTCAGGCACCCTCATGAACACCTGCAGAAAGCAGGTTACATGCACATCTCCTCCTGCAAAATTTCGCTGACACGCACAAGGGCAGTCCAGGCCGTGGCGCAAGGACACCGACGGCGGAGATGCACTTCCTGGGCGGAGAGCTATCTTCTGGGGGCGTAAACGAAATGCGAAAAAAGTGGTTCTCATCCCATAGGGCCCTTTATACTTTGCATGTCCCAGATTCTCCAACTGGGAAACCTATAGACGAGGTCTGGAGGATATGATGCTTCAGTAATTCCATGATAACTAGTATGTGCAGATTAACATTCATGCAGCATTTCACCTGAAACACTGAAATGTACAGACAAGGCCCAGAGATGCCCCCAAGGGAACTAATATAGCAGGACAAAAAACAAGCCCCTCATCGACCTGCCAGACTCTGAATTACAGCTACATTATGCATAAGGAGTCTCTAATGACAACATATTTATCAGCTTGTGATAATTTGCCATATTAAAAGGGTCCAATTTACGTATTTGCTCGGTGTAACTACGACCACGCATGACACCTCCTTCCCCAATACAATTATCATTTCTTTACTGAGGCAATTAATTAGCTGAAGTGCTCTTCAAAGCCCTGAGGCAAGTGGCTCTCTCCTCTTCCCTCTCCAGTGCCATTTTACTGCTTTCCATTCATGACCACATCCACAGAACAGCTGCGGTGAAGCAGAATCAACCTTTAGCATCTTTTTCTTGTTGGGAAACCACTTTCACGGTAGTAAATGGAAGGACAAACGTAATGCATGAACTTGCATAATGTAGCACCTTTGGACTGTAGGAAAAAGGGTACAAACAGTACCGCATCTTGTCACTGAGGTGGTACATCTTTTGTACCTCAAGTCAAGTCAAGTGAGTGAGTTTTTATTGTCATTCCTCTATATAGCTTGTAAACATTGCAACGAAATGTTTATTCAGGACCATGCTGCAACACAGAAGAGTGTTTTCTTTACATGCAAATGTGTATGTAGTGTAGCTTTAAACTATTACTCTGTAAGGTACAAGAGTGGACATTAATATCCAATTATCTACCTTATTTTCTTTTTCCTTAAAGGTAAGCAACATTCACATTACCATGTAATAGAGACTTACTAAAGGCGCAGAAGACTTGAAGGTATAACCCCAGTGATTTGGAAAGGTACAGTTGCTACCCTTTTTTCTGAGGGTGTAGACAATTTTCTTTCTGAGAGTGTGTACTTAAAAGTGCATAGTGCGCGGTAAAATTATTGAGTATTGTCAATTATTCATCAATTTATTACTTTCTCTCTCATTAGAGGATTTTGCAAATGTGTTATCAGGATCAACACAGCGGAAACAACAGCCATTACCTCGGCAATGCATGAGCATCAGCGCTTTCACAAACGTTCATAATAGGGCTCTCCTTATATGCAAACACACTACTGATAATAATGGAGCAGAGTACACACAAACACACACCCTCATACGCATTCCCTTACTATACTGCCGTATCTCCCACACAAACAGTCATGAGACCCCTGGGGTGTTATAAATTCTAAGTCTTCTTTGGAAGATTGAGAAGTCATGGCAAATGGCGTTCCCGCTTCATGAGTGCTAGCTTTTCCTTTCTTTTTTCCCCCCTGAATATCATGGTCTGATCAGCTCTTCTGACAGGCAGGAACAATAACTCTGACCAACCCCCAACCCACCACACACCACAAGGTCTGTCACTAACACAACGACAGTCTGCGTGACTAATCCCTCCCAATCTGTAACTGCCGTTTTGGGGATCCCAGGGTCGGTCTCAAATCAGTACTTATTAGACGAGAGCTGTAATTACTAATGTTTCGTTCTTCATGAACTAAGACTTCAGTCTCATAATTATGCAGCTTTTCGGTTTTTGTGTGAGAAACGATTACAAGTGTATTATCCTTGCCTCTGAGTCACGTAAGACCCCATATACAAGTCAGCAGTGCTCTTGTTGTGAAGTGTGAAGCCAAATATATTTCAAAATGCACAAATGCAAAATAGCCTTGGATTAATGCTCTACACGAGCATCAAACAGCATCTCTGATTGACCCCTAGCCAAAGGCCAGTGTCTGTCTGGGCTTCAGCCAATCCAATTAGTACAGAAATGTCCTTGAGAGGCTGATAGAAGCACCAGGGCTACCTTTGTGACACATGAACCATCACTCACCTCACCCACTGCTGCACTCATCATCCAATCCCTGCTAAATCACCAGCTGCCTATCACCAAGACCACATCACAGCCTACGCCTCCCACACTGGTCTACCACAACCTCCTGGTGGTTGGAGACTCGATCAACATGTAAATACATCAGCTGAAGATTTACAACGCTGTAGTGTGACTGACTTACAAGCGTGAGATTCCAATCCCAGGCTACGATGTTTCCCGTCTGTGGTGTCTGGGATGACCGATAAGGGAGGAGCAGGGAAGCAGAGAGACAATCTGCCAGCTTCAGACAGCCATCAAGGCTGCATTCGCTCATTTTCTCTGCAAAGTGGATGACATTTGGGCTCTTTTCATTACGAAGATGTAGAGTGATGTGCATAGAACACATGCCCGAGGGGGTGAACAGAACAAACCATCTGACTCAGCTGGCTCAAGGACATGCAGCAACATCAGCAGACAAATGTACTTTTAAAGAGTTGCAGTTGCAAACTTTTATATTCGAGATTTTATTTCACTGAAACAAACAGTAATGCAAAATATTAGGATTTAGACATGGGATGTTCAAATGAGAGTTTTCTAACTTTAAGTTTTACTGTTTCAAGTCACTGAAAGGGCAGGAGGAGGCAGTCAAAATGGCAGGTGTAAAGGAAGATTAACCAAATGTGAGGAGATAACCATAGATTAGGACATAAGTCCATTAGGAATTACGCTACTGTTTACATAAATTGGCGTCCGTTGTGTCAATATCCTTTCCGTGGAAAGAGCCTTTAGAACTTTTCTAAAGGAAGGAAGAGAGTGCAAATTGCAAGAGTACAAATCTTAATTTGAGATTTTATCACGATAGTATAATATAATTGTTCTGCCAGACAGAAAATGGAAGCTTGGAAGCTAAAGAAGGATCTGTCCATCTATGGTAGAGCGTAAAACAAAAAAAAAACATTTACAGAACTGATGAGAAGAACATACTTGTTTACACAGCAGAATAATCCACTGAAGCAGCAGCAACTATGAGAACCACGGCAGAGATCTGTGCAGTCGTGCTGCACGTGACTGCTCGCTTCAAACACAACCAAAGCCATATTTGGAATAAACGCTCGACTGGGTTGAATGGAAACAATAAGAGAACTAGGACAAGCTATTTTTAAGTTAAGAATATGAAGGAAATTGGACACTTTAATAAATATTGTCAGTCTAATAAAAGATAACATGGACAATAAGCAGTGTATCGCATCATTGCAGCTGGTACCTATCTGATACAACTGAAATAGATCAAGACAAGCACATGTGCTCCTCTGAACAAGCAGGGCTACTTTGAACTTCACAGCTGTCAGATCAAAGGGGCGTGTTCCTTTGCGTTTCCCGCAAAATACGATCCGGATCTGTCCTCCTGATATCTGCCGCGTCCAAATTCAATCACGCCAGGTTATGTCATCACATCAGGAGACAAAATACAGTGCATCCAGAAAGTATTCACAGCGCTTCACTTTTTCCACATTTTGTTATGCTATAGCCTTATTCCAAAATGGATTAAATTCAACATTTTCCTCAAAATTCTACAAACAATACCCCATAATGACAATGTGAAAGAAGTTTGATTGAAATCTTTGCAATTTTATTAAAAATAAAAAACAAAAAAAGCACATGTACATAAGTTGAGGTTGAGGAACTGTCAGAGCAAGAATTCACACAGTGCTGCCATTTCTGCTTTTGAGGTGGTCTTCCCCCTGCCCCCTTCCCCAATGTTTCCCAGGGTTTCCAGGAGCATTTTTGTAGGGTTTGTTTAAAATAAACACATTTATAAATTATTCTGGTTTAGGCCATGGCTACTTCGGGTGTAAATCTCAATACAGCTACTGTTATATGGATACAGATAGTGGCATTGCGTAGCACCCATATTAGAAATTGACTGGACAAATAATATTCCTGACCTTCACTAAAACTGACCCTGAAGCAAATGGATAATGCTTGGTTCTGGTTTTGGTCTCCAGCCAGCTCCTCTCCTTGTAACCAAATACGCATATAAAAACTGTTTCACTTCCAGTTGTTCTGCAGTAAATCTCAGGCAGTCAGGTTAAAAGTGGATCCAGCTGCCTCCAGCCAAAGGTGGTTTGCTGGCTGCAGTAAATAAAACATGACTGTAAAGCGTGACCACTCCATCACATAAGTGACCTTGCATCTCTCCACCACCTCCAGAGTCACCTGATGGGTCTATGCATACTGCTGGTGTCTTTTTCACATGAGTGGGACACGTGCTAAGCCAATCAAGTGACCAGTATATGAGAACATCACAAACAAAGTGACCCAGAAGCCTGGAAAGTCACACTGCAATATTTCCCTGCAATCGTCTTTCCTTTAAAAGGCTTTAGCGTGTGTTCTTGGGCAATGTGCAACTATGTTGGTCTTTTTTTTTTTTTTTTTTTTTACCATGTACTAGTTCAGAGATAAGGGCAGTTGCACAAAGTTGTGAAAGTCCTTTGGGACTTTGTGCCAGGCACAAGAGAGTGGAAAGAGGATGGCGAGTAATCCATCTCTGTCCCTTCTCACCCCAGTCATCAGCAGATTAGCAAACCCAGTCGGAGGTCTCTATGTCACTGGCTGTCGTCTGGACATAACTCCTATTCCAGGCAGCTCTTGTTCATAGTAGAGAGGAAAGTCTGCAGGGGGTAAAGTAACTCCTCTGGCACCAACAGCCAAGCCATTCCGCTAATGGTTGCCATGGGCATCGTTCACGGTCAGTGACTTGCATTCCACAAATGCTGAATTCAAGTAAATGATAGTTTTATAACAACTTATTCATGAATATATGGAGAAAGTGACAACCATAACATATATAATAATAATACATTTTACTTTTAAAAAGCACCTTTCACGACACCTAAGGTCACCACAAATACAACATTCAAATACAATTCACAAAACACTAAAAGACAATATTATATATACACAATTATACATCTGCATATATACACACACATTGTACAATATTATACATAAGACACTAAAATACAGATATTAATGAAGTATTATGTAACCATGTCACAGAGAATATGCAAGCCTGAAGAGATGAGTTTTTAAAGAACTTTTTAATATTGAAATGGATTCACAATTGCGGATGTGATGGGGAAGTGAATTTCAGAGCTTAGAGGCAATGTGACTGAAGGCTATATACATATAAAATGCATGTTGCCATAAGAGCAGCCACTGGGGTATTTTGGAAATAGAGTGGAAATTAACACCTATAGGGCTCCTGTCAGTGCGAATTAGTGGGTGTTTGCCAGGAGATGAGGGCTCCATTTATGCATGTAACAAGCTATTGGAGAACATGGAGGCTTAGTCATTCAGTTCACCCTCATATTTCCTCTTACAGCCATTTCCTGTCTATCTAGCTATGTGTACAGGACACACTGTAAGGACCTTCAGTTACAGAGATCAGGCAATTGTTTTTACTCCACTGAGCAAGACATTTGTGTCTGGAATCCATTTCTTTGAGTTTTGGTGAATAAAAGCAGGAAACTGTCATCGGTGTTACCAGTTAATGTCTGAACTATTGTCCGAGAGATGAGCTATTCTACAGAGACACACTACAGAACATTCTCCAAAAAAACTATTCTGCAGGTCTCAACAATAAGGTCTTTATTTGGCCTTTGCGCCAACCTTGAGCTACTGGAAAGACACAAAAACTCTACTGTG
>JAOUWY010000054.1:15366761-15386407 GCA_025728095.1 Prietella phreatophila | reverse complement strand
TGTAAGCCCATATAAAAGGTGGCAGGCATTCAGTGGTGACATCATGGCTGCAAGCAATCTCATAAAGAAGGTAATGGAGGTGTGCCTGAATGGAAAGAGATGGAGAAAATTGGAGTATGTTTGGAATGCTGCCTAGATATTTGCAATTTTCATACCAATATTTCTTAGCTTTTCAGGCATTGGATGAATATCTAAGAAGAAAAAGAGAGCACAAAAACATAATTTTCATGAGTGACAGTGTCACCATTTCCCTGTGGATAGAAAGGCAGGCCAGGTCATACCAATATTCAGCACAGGACCAATAGGTTAGATCTCATCACCGCCCACTCTCATGAATCCCACACAATGGCAGATGATTACCTGAATGCACAACCATCCCCAAAGGACAAAATGATAATGAAGGCAATGACTGCCATAGCCCTTGCGGTCCGCTCTTTCTCTAAACCCTTATGCAGCCGTTAGCAGGACAGAGACACAAGACGTGGTAACACACGTGGCTTATCACAGAGCCGCACACCTTCAACAGTGAACCTCTGGGTAATTGAATTATGCACGGTGCTATTATCCTTATTATTAGCAGCACTGCATGAGCAGTTTGGTGTTGTGTGTGTGTGTGTGTGTGTGTGTGTCATGTAATATTGGAGAAGGACTAGGAACTATGTTTCCTATCAGCCACTGCACCATGTCACATGTCTCATTCACCTGGTTCATGTTTAGCTCATTAGCACTGGTGCGTATATATAGTCATATTCAGCACTGCACTGTGGTCTTGCGTTTTTTGTTCTATCCCCATGTAACATGTTATGCTTGTCTTTGATCCTTGTAAGTCTTGTGTTGTGCTTTGCTTGATACTTTATTCAATGTTTCACTGAGGTTCTGCATTTGCCTCCGCCTCTAATTCTATAACATGATAGTGTGTGTGTGTTTGGCTTCTACCTCAGTTCTGACAGAGATGCTACTGTAGGTTTGCTGCAGTGGTTAGTCATACAAAGATTATACAACTGGTATTCATTCCATTCCACCTCATACTCATAACAGCAGGAAAAGAGCTAAATATAAACACGAGCAATAGCATCTGTCCTGCAGTACACTGCAAAAGTGTTATACCTTTTGCAAGGGAGAGTTTTATAGCACACTTAGCACAAAATTGAGGGGATATATATTCTTATTCTTGCTCCATAAAATGCCCTACACATTAATTTTCCCAAACGATGATCTTTTCCCATTTTCTCGTTTATTGAGTGTCTTTTGGTAACACTTGTAAGCAGGCACATGATAATCCATTTACATAAAGCAGAAATGGCAAGAGGTTATTGAAGCAAGCTGCAAACTACTTTCGACACAAAAGATTACTTTAATTACTATTGCATGCTTCATAAAACACAGCTCAAATTCAATGTATTGGACAGATAACAGCTTATAAACGCAGACTTCTGTACATAGCTGCACATCAAAAAGGGGCAATAGAGGAATTCAGTTCACTTTGCTTTTTCCCCCTTCTTCTTTGTGCAGTAAAGTAGTCAGAGCTCTTTTAGGAAAAGGCTTTGCTGGAACATTCTGAGTGTGCTCGGCTTTCCTCTTTCAGCGCTGGTGGAAAATCAAAAATCAAAAAGTGATGAATTGAATCCTACTCTTCCCTCATTTGCATGAGTGAAAACACTCAAAATTTACATCTTGGCTTCAGGGTAATGTCATTTAAGAATTTCAGTACCACGCTCAAACATAAAACTTTATTATAACATTATAGTAACATTACTGAAAAGGTCTACAGGTTCTATGAATGTAACATACAATTCAATTCACTTCCATTTTATTTGTACAGTTCTTAAATACAGTACAAGAGCTATAAATCTATAATGAGCAAGCCAGACTTGACAGTGACAAGAAAACATCCGTGAGCTGCCATGAGAACCAAAGAGTACCAGACTAAACAGGGAAGTATAGATGACACCAGATAGTAGGATTACAATATATCATTACAATATACAGTTACAGAAGGAAATTCCAGAAATAACATTCCAGGCAATGTTCCAAAAAAACATCTGCTAGGCTTCTGACTCAATGTTATTAGAATGTTGGGCACACAACATTCCCATTTTGACAAAAAGTAATATTTTGGAAACTTAGAATTAAAGTTCTACAGTTGGAAACATTGCAGCAGTGTTTTATGAACACATTTAAACATCATGTGAAAATATTCTCAGAACATCCAAGATACCAATTGACAGAACCATATTGTAACATTCAGAAAAGGCTGTGCCATTTTAGGTTATAAAATGTTTGCTGGGCTGTCATAATATTGTGTATATTCCACTCAAATGTGTGCACACAGTGTTTGATACAGTAATGTGTGTGAATCTATGATTGGGCTATTTGAGACCCACTGATGCTTCATTTACAAACATGTATGTAAATTAAAGGGAAAGTACATTTTAAACATACATTTTAAAACTTAAATTTAACAGGTACATTATATATTCATTGAAATAATTTAAAAATCTTATTTTTGCATTTGTGAGTGAATCCATGGAACATCTCATGCTTGAATAATCTTTTTTTTTCATGAGTTATCCAATACAGATTCTGAAAAATGCATACAGTCCCCTCAGAATTTATTGGAGCAATAAGGACAATTCATTTGTTTTTGTCATAGACTGGAGACATTTGGGGTTGAGATCAAAGCATGAATATGAGAAGAGAGTTTAGAATTTCAGCTTTCAGCTAGAATTTGTATTTCCTGCTATTTATATGTAGAAACCACTGGTGTACAGAGAAAAAGACACTGAATGGGTTGGCCAAAGAAAACAACAACAGCTGATTACAGAAACATTGTGAGAGCTGTGAAGAAATACCCCAAAACAACAGTCAGTGACATCACCAACAACCTTCAGATAGCAGGGGTGACGGTATCACAAGCCATCATTCTTCACACAAGTCTTCAAAGAGGCCAAACTACAAGATCCAAAACACTCATCAGAGGTAAGAATCAGAAAGCCAGATTGAAATTCGCAGTGAAATACAGAGATGAGCCAATGGGTGGAGAAAGAAAGCAACTGCTCATAATCCAAAACATACAAGCTCATCTGTGAAACATGGTGGAGGTAGTGTCATGGCTTGGGCTTGCATGGCTGCTTCTGGAACAGGCTCACTAGTCTTTATTGATGATGTAACTCATGATGGTAGCAGCACAATGAATTCAGAAGTTTACAGGAACATTTTGTCTTACAATTTACAGAGAATTTCATCCAAAGTAATCGAGAGGAACTTTATAATGCAGTTATTTGCTTTACTTTACTTCAAATCTTATCTGTTCTTGTGCTTTTGCTCGCCAAAAATTGTGTGTCTGATACAAAAGGTTTTATGTTTTATGTTGTTGAACACATCTAGATGTAAATACCCAGAAATAAAAGCTGAAACTATCTTCTCATATCCTACTTTTGATTTCAAACCCAAATGTCTTTGGTGTATAGCACAAAAAAATTAAAAGGCCTTTAGTTTTGGAATGGGCTGCAATTTAACTGTGTCCCACAATATTCACTCAACCCTGTAATTCACTCTTATGAAATATATTTGATCTTCCAAAAGGCACATGTTCAATAGGGAAGTTGCATCATTTGCAAATGTCCAAATGATTATGGGAAGAAGAGGAGTATGTTTTTCTCTTTCCCCCCTTTTTTCAAAGATATTGTGATACTGACTCACAAGATCTCTTTGAAAGTGTTATACCCAAGTTTTAAGTACATTTTAAGTAAATCAGTAGAAATACTATTACAGATGCTACTTAACCCCATTTTGTGTTTATTTCTTTATTTCACATTTAAAGGTTTAATTTTTAAGATTTACAAGGCAATGGAATCAAAGCAAATGCGTACCAATCATACCAAGTTTATATTTATGCATTAATGTAATGTATTTTATTGTTTGTTTGTTCTCTTTGGTGAGCATGCATTATTAAATAAAATAAATGTCACTAGTTACTTCCTTGTCTTCTCTCTCTCTCTCTCTCTCTCTCTCTCTCTCTCTACCACATGTGTAGACAAGCACACAGGACCACCTAACACTGGAAGCATACAGTACCAAAACATCAACAGCTTACTGAATCCACTTAAGAGGATCATGCTGGGCAGGGGGGATATTGTATATGTGTCACTTATACTGTTACTCAAAATAACAGTTGAATGCTAGCACACGGCATGTATACATGGTAATTAATTCAGCTTTAGCATCTGCCTATGTATTTCCCTCTGTTCCAGAGTGTGGCAAGGAGCTAAAGTCAGATGGGAAGTAACAAGAGAGGGGGACAGGGAACTGAGATGGTTTGAGCCTAATTAAGGGGTTTAAGTCAGGGATTAGTCATCTGCTATAATGTTGGATGCACAATCCCAATGAAATACTCTCAGCTCTCCACTGAAGCACGTCCGCTCACCTGCTGCTACGAGATGAATGTACGAAGCTTATGATGCACATGATCACAGGCAGTTCACAAATTATTATAATCCCTAAAACCAGAGCCTTGAATTTTGATTGTAACAGGCATAAATAACCATTGTGGTTATGTGGATAAGAAATATTTGACCAAGGAACCATTCAGCTGCACGGGAAAACAAAAAACACCAGCAATTGGACTTTCCAATATGAGGCTAATGCAAGACTCAACTGGGCCATGAAAAATGCACAGTGCATGAACTGTAGTGATGGACATAACTACAGAGGAGGAACCTGATTCATCCATGAATCAGGAAGTACAGCTGAATTACACTCCAGCAGTCCTCAGCAATACCAGACACTCACATGATGCACTTTTCACAAAATACAAAAGTGGTTTGTGGTATGCTATCAAAAATCATCATAGTAGGCTATTTCTACCATATCCACTTGGCCATTGTGCACTTAATGGGACCAGGTAGCATGGTTGCTTAGTGGCCTAGTCGTTAGCATGTTTGGCCCACACTTCTGGGGTTGGGGTTTGAATCCTGCTTCTGGACTGTGTGTATAGAGTTTGCGTGTTCTCCCAGTCCTCTGGGGATTTCCTCCGGGTACTCATGTTTCCTCTCCCAGTCCAAATACGTGTTGAAAGCTAATTGGAATTTCCATATTGTCCATAACGTGTGAATGTGTGTGTGATTGTGCCCTTCAATGGGTTGGCACCCTGTCCAGGGTGTCCTCCACTTTGTGTCCCAAGTTCCCTGGGATAAGGAAGGAGCTCCCCCTCCACTGCTCATCGCTGGTGGAGTTAGTGACTGTTAGATGCAGACCATCTTATTAACCTTGGGAATTCACCACTGTTCATATAATTGAAGTATACATTCCCCCCAGAGCTAATGCTAAGGCGGTGCTCTGAACCTGTGTAGGAAAAGCAGCATGAAAAATGGATGGATGGATGGATAATGGGACCATAAAAGGCTAAAGCTTAAAAGGTACAATACAGGGTGTTATTTCAGATAGCCTTTAAGAATGTCTTTGACAAAAGTCATTCTCACGGTTGTCAAAATTATTAACAAATCAGAAATCACTGTTGCCAAACTTGAGATGTGGACGTCAATGAATGAATACATAGGCCCCTATATATGAAGACTTTTAGGACACCCTGTAGATGTAACTTATTATGTAACATTTACATACAAAAGGTGCATGCTTGAGGGTACAACCCCAGAAACAAAGACAGATAAAGGTTTTTTGAGAGTAGAGTCTTCTACTTTGCTGTCTCAATAAATCAAGCCTAAAGTCTCTTTTCTTTAACATTAAACGAAAACGCTTCTGACAGAGTGTATTGATTTCTCCAACTGGTCATGCACACTAAATATCTTCTAAAATAAAATGAAAATAATTAACTATTTACAGTCACATAAGTAAACAACACAACCAGAACTTATTGTACAAGACTTCCAACATATTTCTGAAGCAAATTATAAATGGAATGTGTGTCAACTTTTTGTTCTTACTGGTATTACTTTTGCAAAGTTATTCTGCAAAATTCCGGACATAACTCGGTGCTGTTGCAATGTTATAGTTAGTCACTATGTACCGATATCACTCTGTATTGCCTAGGCAATGAAGAACCTACACCCTTTTTCTCCAGAAACTAGATATGTAGTTCTTAGGTTTTGTGGAACGCTAATCAAACTATAATTTCAGAAATACTAAGATAAGGATTATATTATTATAAAAGAATGGTGCAAAAGATTAGAGGCATGGATGCCAAGCAGGAAATAGATACACATAATAGTATTGGCTGCATTTCATTGTTAGTATAAAAAATAGAGCATGAGATATGATTATTTACTCATAGTAAATCAGTTGCCAAAGATGAAAATGACTATGCTTCATCCAAAAACATTACCTCCAGAAAGTATTCACTTCTTAGTGATTACCTCGTTTTGCTGTATTGCAACTATTACATTTATTTCTTAAATTACATAATTTAGATACACTCAGAGTTGTTTAAAAATAAAAATTCTAAATTGATAAGAATTCACTGCCCTTTCTTTTCATTTTTCTTGAGCACTGAGTACTTTCTTGAGCACTCTTTTAAAAAGAATGGCTAAGTCAAAGCCCAGACTTGAACATCTGTGGCATGACCAGAAAATTGCTGTCCACCAATGTTATCCATCTAATTCGGCAGAGCTGGAATGATTTGCGCTGAGAAATGGAAGAAAATACCAAAATCGAAATGTGCAGCGCTCACAGAGACATGACCAAGACAACTCATCTGTAATTGCTGAAAAAGAACAATGCCAGTATTGCAAGTCAATTATTGACTCTGGTGGATAAATAATCAATTAATTATCCATTATAAATTAATGATCAATTAATTTTTAAATGATTCTCAGGCCATCTACATATTTTATATAATTTGTATTTCTGTAGAGCATAATTTCAAAAGGAGCAAAACAAAATCCTATTCTAATATACCTACATTTGATGTCGCAAAATAATCACTATGGGTGAATACACTGTAGATAGCAATAAAAGGTGCATTAGTGGTGACTTAAGAAGTTCTAAAGTGCCTTCCACTAATATTGGCACCCTTGGTAAATATGAGTAAAGAAGGCTGTGAAAATTTGTCTTTTATTGTTTAACCTTTTGATCAAAAAATTAACAAGAATACTCTGCTCTCAACACTCTAATTTATATATATATAAATTAGAAGTATTAAAATACTTCAGATATATTTTTCTCATATCAGTTCATATGGGTGTCAGTAATTCTTGCACACCTGTAATTTATATATATATATATATATATCTGAAGTATTTTCCCATTGATATTTACATTTTTTAGTACACCTAGGTGACTAGGAACAGGAAATTGTTCAACCATGTCTTCCTGTATAAATATATTTATACAGGGGTATAAATATAAGGTAACACATAGGCCAAATTCCCTTAGTCATTCATAACTATTTTTAAGACCAAGGACTATAGCTGTGATGTACATAAAGGTTGTTGAGCTTCACAAAATAGGAAGTGGGTATAAGAAAATAGGACAAGCATTGAAAATGGCCGTTTCCATTACCAGGGCAATAATTAAGACGTTCCAGTCAACTGCAAATGTTATGAATCAACCTGGAATTGGATGTGTGTCTATATTGTCTCAACACACTGTGAAAAGGATGATTTGAGTGGTCAAAAAATCTCCAAGCATCACAACTTGAGAATCGCAGAAATCAGTTGCATCCTGCGGTCAGAAAATCTCAAAAACTACAATCTGACGTCACCTATATCACCACAAGTTGTTCAGTAGAGTTTAAAAATAAAAGCCTCTACTCTCATACAAAAAAAAAAAAAAAAACTTTAAGCGTCTTCAGTATGCCAGACACTGCTGGAACTTCAAATGGGATCGGGTTCTATGGTCAGATGAATCCAAAATAGAGCTTTTTGGCAATAAACACCAGAGGAGTTTTGGCTCACACAAAGAGGTAGCCATATGGAAATGTACCTCATGCCCGCTGTTAAATATGGGGTTGGATATCGAATGTTTTGTGGCTGTTTTTTTTGCTAGAGGACCTGGACATTTTGTTAGGACACATGGCATAATGAACTCTATCAAATATCAACAGATATTAAATGAAAACCTGACTGCCTCTACCAGAAAGCTTGAACCTTTCAGCGGGACAATGATCCAAAAATATATCAATATTACCACAAAAATGGTTTACTGACCACAAAATCAAAGTCCTGCAATGGCCATCCCAGTCCCCTGACTTGAAACCCATAAAACTGTGTGGTGAACTGAAGAGGCGAGTCCACCAGCGTTTGAAGGATCTGGAGAGATTTTGTATGGAGGAATGGTCTCAGATCCCTTGCCATGTATTCTCCAACCTCATCAGGTATTATAAGAGAAGACTCAGAGCTGTTATTTTGGCAAAGGGAGGCAGCAAAAAGTATTGACTAAAAGGGTGCAAATAATTGTTGCACATCTATTGTGCAAACAATTGTGTTTTGTTTACAATTGTTTGATATCCATGAGAGCAGTGTATTTTGGGGGATTTTTTAACGAATGATCAAAGCTTAAACAATAAAAACAGCAAACTAGTTCAACAAACAAACTTCATATAAATCCATAATCAAATTTCTTTTACTTTCACACTCTCTGTTGTTATCCAGATGAGTATAGGTTCCCTACTGAGTTGGGTTCCTTTCAAGGTTTCATCCTCATCATCTTAATGAGTTTTTCCTTGCCACCATTGCCACAGACTTGCTCAATAGGGATAAATTCACACATTTAAAAATCTGTAGCCTGTGTTTATATGCTTCTGTAAAACTGCTTTGACACAATGTCCATTGTTAAAAGCGCTATACAAATAAAATTGAATTGAATTGAAAGACAAATTTTCATAGCCTTGTTTGCTCATATTTACCAAGGGTGTTAATATTAGTGCAGGGCACTTTATCTTTATCTGGTGCTTATCCAATGTTGTGATGAGCTGTTACTGTAGTTGCTCTTTCATCTTTTATAATTTTTTCATTGACCTGTATGTGATGTCCTGAATCGTTATCTCCTCCGATCCTTACTTATAATTGGTCAAAAACTGCATCCTGTGTTTCTTTTATGAGAATGGTGCCAGGGTTTTGGACCTGTTGAGCCCTGTGTATATCTGGAATGCAGCAAATCATCTCAGTCTCTTTCCATCTATATCCATAGAGTCATAAGACCAGCCCAGTACACACAAGTCAGAGTAATGCATATATATAAGCTGTCTGGATCCACAGTAGGGATTCAGTCTGTAGGCTGATTTTATTCTGGTTTCATAGAAACCCCTATCTCTGCACAGATAGTTGGCTTTTCCTACAGAGCTCATTGTTAGCTGTTTGTCTGCTAGAGCACACAGAGTGCCTCTCATCCTTTTAACTCTAAAGCATGTAGCACATGTTGTGCTCTGTAGGCAGGCATGCTTGTGGATTAGATTTTGCCTACTGTGTTTAGAAAGCAAGCATACAAATGTCCCCATACCATTTCCAGACTCTTTCTAGTAGCTCCTGTCTATTTCCATGTCCAACCATGGTGTGTCTGGTGTATTACAGAGAAAGGAGAGCAAGTCCAATTCCCAATTCCCAGACAAACACTGTTGCCCTCTTCATTGTACTACTAATGATTTGAAATTTTCCATCAATTATCTTATCTGGTCCTGAATAATCCAGTCCAGAATCAGCCCAGTGATAAGTTTCGAGGAAATGCTTCAGATTGTATTATCATACTTAAAAGAGAAGGTAGAACTAATAAAATTAAATAAAATATAAAAAAAAAACTGTTTGTTATTCACTGGGATTGCAATGACAATATTTCATAAGGCTCAAAGGTCTCTGTGAGGAATTTGGATATTCTAATTCATTTAGCTTATACTCTGAAGTGTTTGATCATGTATTTTGATGATTCTATTAAAAGGTTCTAGTCCACTATTAAAGGAAAAAACCATAGTGAACAACTTGTATATCAATAATTATAATTAACATTTTATCTTAAACAGCATTCAATATTTGATTTGTTCTGAAATTCTGAGTTGACTTTTACTGTTTTTACTTTGTTTAACCGCTTCCTACATTACCTACAATGCTGTTCAAGTAGCTGCAGATAGTGGTGCCAGTGGCATTTAGTCCTTGCCTCATTTCTTGCCTAAAGACAGTAATGCAGCAGCACTTTAGTCCTTCAGAGGCCTGATTCACACAGCTGGTTTGGGTGGCTACCCAGGTAAGTTTGTGTTTAGTTTGAGCTAACTCTGATTTTTCGGTCTCAACAAGGTGGATTGGTTTTAGCGGGTTTCATTGCCTTGTAAACTTGTGCTACATAGCTAACCTGCTTTGGAGCAGGTTTTATTCTGGGTAAGAAAATCAAACCTAGCTTGGACCAATCAACTGTGAGCAAAGTGATTTAAATCTGATGCATGCAAGTTAACTCTTTAGTGGTTGTAGAGGCGGCTTCACAGTTTATGGAGCTTGAAGAACAGATAATTAAGACACGTTGAAGGGAAAGAACTTTTAGGGACAGACACAATCCCCTGGATTTTCCAAATGAACATCTCTATGAAATATATGGATTTTCAGCAGATGGCACAGTTTATCTATGCTGGCTTTTTGAGCCACACATTAAAAATCTGACACGCAGAAGCCATGCCCTTACAGTGTCGCAAACTGTATGTCTTGCTTGTATTGCTTTGCGGTCATTTGTGAGTGGTACATATTTTCATGTTGTCACATTATTCCTGTGCTAATATATTGTCGCAAATTTATATTTATTTTATTAACAGGTAATTAAAATGATTGACATTAATATTAAATGAAATTACATGGGTTATAAATTTCCAATCCATTTATTCTCATTGTGAGCTTATAAATATAAACTTGGGCATTTACACAATCAGCAATTTTCCTGAGCTTTGGCAGCTGCAACTATGTGATTTTCACGGTTAGTGTAGGTTTAAACACCTAATATTTTTGCATAATTATTTCTTGCTCCTCAACCGGACGTATGAACACCTGCTTTTTTCCATGTTGAGTGCTATTGGCTGTTTGATGCAAACGCCTGGGCTTTTATTTGCATGCGCACTCTGAGCAAACCTTGATTCTGGGTTAAAACCTGGGTTGACTGAGAAAGTTGATCCAGAGTGACCTTAATTAACCTGTTAACCTTAATTAACTCGGGTTGGATTTGTTTGGTTTTGTCAACTCAAAACTTACTCTGCAACTGTTAGTTTGTTCAACTCGCTTTGTGAAACTGGCCTCAGTCTCTCCAGATCAGGTTCCAAAGCTTCAGCTGCATGTTTAAGCAATGCCATTGTGCTTATCTTATATATCGCTAACTAGCTGAGTCAAGTCTCTGCTATAACTTAGCACAACTGTCATATAGATGGAAATTTGAGCCTAGCATTTGCTCTCTCCATTACTTCTATACTAGATTTCTCATTAAAATGATATTGACCATCACAGGGGGATGATGAATTAGCAAAGACGCTCTTAGAGACATATGTTTGAGATGTTGGTTTACATTTTTCTCCTATTAAACACTTTTGTTACTGCACTAGCAACATCCCCAACATCTGTGACATCAGCACAGCACACAACAGCTAAAGTCTCACATTAATATCAAAACTACACCACTAGCCAATAAATTAGCTACAGAATCAGCATAAATATTATTTCATTTGTTTCCAATGTGGCCTTTTTCTTTAACTGTGAAATAATAGAAATGTTCAGCTATTAATAAAGCGAAGGCCAACAATAACTGACACTGAAAGTTTTGTGATGATGAAAATGTTTACAGCATGGTTAACCCCTGAGCTCAGTCACAGAGGAGAAATGGAGCTGTCGTGCACCACCTGTCAGCACCATTATTTAATTAGCTTTACTGCTGTCTTAGTCTTTCAAGGTGTTAATCCAAGGTTCAGAAAGTGCAGAGATGTTTCTGTCTTCATCTACATAGTAATTTCAATGGGGTGAGGTACTGTAGGTCAGCGGTCACATGGCAGCTTCGTCCATCCCAAAGAGAAAAACATTTGTCAGCAGCCTCAATCACTAGAGTGCTCTTGGCTCAAGGACAACTGCTGCTGGTGGATTGCTAGTTCCACAGCAGTGCCTTAACATTCAACAGCTTCACCAGGATTGACCTCCAAGCACCATTTACATTCAGTTATCATGCAAATAGCATGCAGTAACAGCACACATGTTCCAAGAAGGTTGGAGGTCGGTGGAATATCTCTTAGAAAAAGTAGCTATAGAAGCAGTCCTTTCCTAAGGGATGATAATCAAGTTGGAATTCTACCTCAGTTAATGGAGGAGCTCCACATCCTCCACACCAGCACTGAGAGCTACTAGTTCACAGATCAATAACTCTGCTGTGTTATGTGGGGAGGGGATGGATTTGTGGAGGTGTTAAGCTCCTATTTAACTACATGCAAGGCCGTTTCAAGGACATTTAGATTCTTCTATAGTTCAGCTTTACCTCAGGAATCAATAAGCATTCCAGTGCAGTGAAATGAGAAGCAGCCATGCCTAAAGCATAAAACTTTCAGTAGGATATGAGAATATATTAGAAGGAAATTTAGAGTACAATAAATGCAAAATAATGTTGTCCAATGGATTTCTATGAAACACATTTCACAGCCATTTCACACATCCATGTCACACATTTCCTGCTTTTTGGGATCTGTCACACACATTTATTTCTCTAGCAACCATGCTTCCAACAAGAATACAGACCTGTTCCCTTCCTGGGATATTTGGACAGTTAGAGTACTGGAATTCAAAACAAGGCTCATGTGATTGCTTCCCTTAGCTATCCATGCCCCTACATTGCGCTGCCAAATATGCCACCATCACTTGTTTTCATAACTGTGTGCAAAGGTTATATCTTACTCTGTTTGTTTAATGTACACATGTCGATAAGAGCTTGGAAAGCAACCCTCCTCACATGATCTTTAACCCTTTGTAGGTGAGAGACAGTACGTGTGGGCTGACGTCTGACTCACGTAGGCTGTTCTATTGACAATTTCAGCTGGCGTAAGGTGGAAGAGGAGAAGAAAACCTAATCTTCAACTGACTGAAAGTGGTGCTCAGCACGTCCAGGTTGTGCCAGAAATCCATATTTTTACGTTTGACATCTTTCTGTTTGTGTGTGTACTCTGCTTTGAACTCCTCAGACATGGACTGGGGGAACATAGTGAAAGAAAGAAAGAAAAATATAGTGCATAAGCAAATTATTAAGACATGTACTTAATATACATTTTCTGCATATGGTTATTTATAAATACTTCACTTTCATGTTGATTTCAGATTAAAACAATCATTTTCCAATCCTTAATATACCAACCAGAAGGAAGCAAATGTTAAGCCAAGATTTCTTATTAGTGGGTATAAAAATAAGAACACATGCGTGCACACACACACACACACACACACACACACACACACACACACACACACACACACACACACACAGAGAAAACAGGTGTCTCTGACAGTTTCAGACTCATTTGATTAACCCACAACAGCATTCTAGCTGGAACTGTGAGGAGCTCAGAGAATTAACTCAATGCCTACAACTCTCTGAAGTCAGTCTCATGTCATGCAGAGAGCAGTATTGGAGCCAATAAGAATAGAACAGTCTCCGTTTACTGTTTATGGTGAACAGGTACAACTACACAAGCAGGATTTGTTTAAAGTTTAAACATATCAACGTGTACACAGGCAGGCTCCAGACTGGCGGTTATTAAACAGAGCAGGAGGAGGTGTAGGGTAGACACACGCATGCCTATTGTCATCATGTGATTCACTCTGGAAATAGCCTTCTGTTACAAAGGAGGAACGGATCAGAGTGTCCTCTGTGGTATGCTGAGAACCTCAGTTCCCCTTATGGTTCACAGCGTTCCTCAGCTGCCAAAAGAAAGCTCAGTGCCAGGGTAAGAGTGTGGTACTAGAGAAGGTTACGGATTGAGTGGCTGGTGCAAGGTTGAAGATAAGAATAGATCTGGAGTCTGAATGATTTATTAGTTTTTCGTTTTACTGCTGCAACAGTCCAAGCCCATCTACTCTGTAGCATGTTTAATTTCTGCATAGACTACAACACAGCACTTCCCATACAGAGGTCATTTCACAGGTTTTCAGATTCTGGCAGTTTGTCTTCAAACTTGTTTAGTAATGTATCTACCTGGCACTCATATCAAAGTTTGGGGGTCGTGTCTGATCTGATGTGACTATTCAGGGTAGGGCCATTAAAGGTTAAAGTTTTTTTCCAGTTTTCAAAACATGGGAATTCACACAGGGCACATATATCTGTGGAAACTCTCAATCGGGCTTTTCTAACTTGAAATAGTTCACCCTCTGTCATTCTAAACCCGGGTAAATGGAATCCTATGTCATCTTGTTTCCCGTTTCACACTGCTCATACTTTACCCAGTCTTGGGTATTCATTATCTGATGTTTCAGACAGTACAATCCTAAACCTGGGTTAACTGTTACTGATATGAGGAATTCACTGTTCAATTTCTAATTGGGTGTTTGTTGCTATTTCTAGCACATTCTAACACTGCATAGTTTCACACTGTACACATATGGCACCGCAATGAGGGGTTAATACCACAAAAGCTGCACTAATGCTGCTTCAGAGCAGAATTTCAGAAACCTGGGTAAAAAGCAGTCCGAATCCTGCTTCTAAAATATAAGTGTGAAATTCCCTCTACCTGGGGTTAAAAGCAGGGTTTAGAATGACATTAACCCGTGGTTAAGTGCAGTGTGAAATGCCCTAATGTTTATGCTTGAGACAGTAAAGTACAGCAAGACACTTGCTGGGTTACAATGTAAAAAATCTTGGGTTGAATATATATCATAAATAATCCACACCTTAATCTATGTAAAAAGTGCTTGATTTGTTTTTCCTTCTTACCAGGGTACTATGAATACCAGTCTAAAATCTAAAATGTTATACACTGAGCTAGAATTAGTCAGACAAGCACATTTTAAATTGAACACTACTCTATTATACTAACATATACGGTACATAAGTATATTACAAGTGCTGTACTATTTACAGCATTATCCTATAGTTTGAGACATAGCCTAGTTAGCTAGGATCACGTTTATCCTAGATCATATAGCATAGCAATTATAAGTAGTCACTTTGGTGAATATGCCATCAAATATGATGGAAAGCTCAGGAAATATTCTCAGATTATAATATTTTCCTAGATAATAAAGGATTCAAGATCAAATTTGGTTGAGTTTAGGCACATTAGGGCATTGCAAGTGTATTGTGGGCCAAAAGTGGTCAAATAATGGTCCAAATGGAACTTTCCAGGCTTTTCATTTCTATATAATAAAAATGTCGACAACAACCATTGCTGTTTTAGGATTGAGAGTCTAGTTAGTTCGGCTGAAACGGCATAATAACAAGCAAACAAGTACTATGAATACTATATAAATTAACAGGTTGTGCTGAAATGTTCTTGCATGCTGCTAATGTACCAATTAAATTTCTCATAGCTGTAAGCTGCTGTGAGAGAGCAGGCTCATCAAAGATGAGTTATGGCCATGTTCTGGCAGTCAGATTTGGAGTCCTTCATCGCAGTGGGCCATTACTCAATTACTATAAGGGTAAAAAGTAAATGAGACCGTAAAGGTCCTTTATTGTTGGTCCTGTGGCTGCTAATGTGAAATCATGACATCACACAACAACCACCAAAGAACTCATCCTATATGTATGTTTATGTAAAGGAAAACAGAAACAGATACGTGACCAGAGTTCAAGTAGGACAAGGAAGCAAACTGATCACCAGACCGAGCTGTTCCACACTGACCTGTTCAAAAGTGGTATACTAGGAAGGGGTTGTCACTCAACCTTCTCACTGTACTGACTGAAGTATTTTGGACACGAATAGCTAGCAACAAGCATGCTGATCTTCCAGAGTGTCTGGCACTGAATGGTTTCATGAAAGAAAGAAATGTTGCCCTGTTCGTTGCTTTGCCCTTCTAGAATGATTCTTGTGCAGTAAGCCAGGACATCATGTCCCTGCGTTTTCTCACTGTGCTGATCGGTCATGGAAGACAAGCCGCGTAGCCCTGGCAACCTCAGCCACCTAAACACCTGCCTCTATACTTCTCATTATTCCCAGCAAGCCCTATGCATCTGTCACATATCAGAATTATACACAGACTAAAATGTTAGCATCTCCTCAAATATATGAGCACATTTTGACACATGGGCACATTAGCAACAAAAGGTCACCAAGAATATTACAAGCTTCACAGTTTTCAGAATTAGTGAGTAGGTCAGAAATGGGCAGGTGTATACCAATTATTATATTTTTACTCTTGTTTTTCATCATTACTTAAACTGGATGTGGAAAGGCTGAAGGTGAGCATCTAAAGTCATACCTTTCTCCCTTATTCCACTGCCTCTTCTGTCTAACAGCAGCATTGTCTTTATTTGGAGATCCTGCATATAGGCTAGCATTATGCTTATATTAATAGGTGCATTTGTATGTGCATGTGTGTAAACAGGATGTGGCTGTGCAGGTGTGGGCGGCACTGACGCCAAAATGAACTGCATTCAGGGGCGTGTGGAGAATGTGAAGATATTCGGGTGTAAGTCCAGAGCAATCTATGGACAGACGTGGCATCATACCTTAGGAGATACACACACACACACACACACACACATGCATACACACACATGTTAAATGGCCTTGAGTCTGCCAGTTATCTCTCTTAGTACCTCCAGGAAAATAAATAAATAAATAAAACCCCTGGTTCAGTAAAAAATATTAGGATCATCTCCTCATTATATCATGGTCAGGCAAAACGTCAGTTTTCTGATTTTTGTTACTCTTTTTTACATGGCGCAAAATATTTTGCAGTACATAGAGTCTAAAATGACAACAAACAGCTTTATGCATGTGGCATATTGCACTGCCAACTCATCACAGGGCACAATCGCACACACTCAACACCCACTCACACACTACAGACAATTTGGAGATTCCAATCAGGCTACATCTCATGCCTTTGGACTGGGGGAGTAAGCCGAATTACCTGGAGGAAACTCCCAAAGCACAGGGAGAACATGCAATCTCCATGAACACAGTGCAGAGGTGGGATTCGAACCCCTAACCCCAGAGATGTGAGGCAAACATACTTACCACTAAACCTCCATGTCCATCCCACCCAATGAATACTCAATATTATTAATCATTTTTATACTTAGAATAGTCACCAGATTGGTATTATATGTATAGTTTACAGTAATTAGCAGCATACTGTAATACTCCAAGCATACTGTAATAATGATAATACTGTTTTCATAAGATTGCTTATAAATACCTTAATCACTCAATAGCTATGTTTCCATCCACGTCATTTTATGTGAATTTTCGGATATTGCATAAACAATGCTGGGTGGAAATATGCATTTTAGACATCAGAAGTGAAGATTAAGGTGTTGGACATGACTTACAACAAAAACACTCCACAAAAAAGGGCCTACAATACAACATTAAAAGTTGTTGCAGGAGCTCCGAAAGTTGCGTCCTACTCCATCTATCGCTCAGCTGGAAGTCCCCAGATGGAAACATGCAAATAAATTCTCCAAAATGAGCATTGAAAAAATGTATGCACTCTGTTGAGGCAGATAATTTTTTTATTATTCAATAAGAAGACATGTGCATGAACATAAAAAAGGTGGAGAGCTAAAGGTATGTACAGACAACGAGGTAGTAATTTCACCGGAAGTGACGATTTTGTTCTCTTGAACACATGGGATGGAAACGGGGCTTTATTCGCAAATGTTTTATACCATATTCCAATTTTTCGTATAGGTTAAAATTCCCAATTTGGATCTTCTACACTCTGGCCTGGAAATCAGATGTGCTCCTAATTGTTCTTCTTAAAAGAGTCAGATATTCAGCGGGTGGATTTGGTTAGGAGAACGCTTGTGGGTGTTTTCACTGCAACTGAAATGAAAAAAACAGAATTCACAGGAGATTTCCAGTGTCATTGCCAGTTGGCCCAAGCTTCCAGTCAGAAATGGTTGGTTTATATTTTGTTACATAGGTTATCTGTCTTTTGGGGGTTTTGGGGTTTGTTTTTAATATATAATTATTAATCTCTCTACTACTTAATGCATTATACTTGGTGTTCTATTTAATACTATTATACTACTCAATGGATACTTGTTGTTCTATTGAGTGATGAGGTGTTTGTGCTTCTAGCACTAATTTAAAAAGAAAACATTAAGACAGTGCATCAGCGTTAGAATAAAAAAATAAATAAATACTCAGAGCTAGATAGAAAACATGACCCTAACAACTCCAATAGCTACAGTCGTTGAAATGGAGGTGACTAATGGAGAGTCACTACAAATAAATAAAAATAAAGGCATAAGGGGAAAATAAATGGGATGGCATGACATGATGGGCTTTAAAAATGGCACTCAAGTAAAACTCCTTGCCAAATTGTGCACTCAGCCACTGCATTTCTCCTAAAAGCAGTCTAATGCATTATTGAGCAGCACTGCTTGTGTCACAGGTTTAGAGCCGTAAATAGCAAGCAGACATTCTGCACACACTTGCCGCTATCAGAAAAGCCATTTAAAACAATTGCAGGATGAAATTTGCTATCTCTTATATGTATGATTTTTGCCACACAAAAAATGTTTTTTCCTTGAAAGACGACTGAGTCATCTTTCAATACAGAAACACAATATATCATGCACACAGTGTAGGGCTTCATGAGCCAATGTCTTGCTACAGTGAGAGGAATGTTTTCTGCCCATTAGAACACCGTGTCAAGCAATCAGCAGAATAATAATGATCATTACAATTGAAACAAATGCAAGAAATGCATACCTTCAGTCTGCTAATAAATATTCATGAAAATCTCCTTCAAAAGCTAATTGTAAACTTAGTTTAAAGGTGACTTTGCTCAGTGGAGGTCAACCTTATCTCAGGGATATAATGTTTAAACACGCTGTAAGAATGATTACAAAGAATGATTGTGGGCTTGTGTTAATGGTTTGCCTTGCAGCAAGCCACAGTTGTAAGCAAATACAGCATCTAGGCTGACAACCATTAGCCTGAAGGACAGGCAAACAGTTCACAGTGGCACCAACAAACATTAACACTGACCCTCAGTGGCTTTCAGTTCACCTGGGAAGCTGTACGGAGTTTACATTTTACAGTAGAGGACAGCGAATGACCTCGGGGCTTCCTGGAAATTTACAATTGTGGCATGGCACATGAGCTGATGTCATGGCATATTCCACTGTTGGATGCAGCATCATGTGGATTGATACACATCTGCAAGCTTTTTCTTCTTCAATCAGATAACTGTACATCCCAGGAGTTTGGTGGTGTGTGTAAAACCATTTAAAACGATACAAGAAATGTTTTTATTAAGTCTTCACATTCAGTCAAGCATCTGAAATGAAATACTTGGGAAATCTAGTGATGTTTCCATTGGTGCATGTGTTTACTGTTTTGATTAATGAGTTTGCTTGGTCAGGGTTTTAGCACACTCTGTTCATGAGAGTGCACTGTCCTGTGTTGTGGTGTACTTGACAGGCTAGAGTATGTCCTGATAGGGGACTGAAGCCAGAAGACAGACAGAAGCTTAGTAAAGTTGAGGATTGCGTAAAGGACATTAGACGATGGATGTTAAACAACT
>JAOUWY010000054.1:15326695-15338904 GCA_025728095.1 Prietella phreatophila | reverse complement strand
TGGGCATCATTGGACCTTCCAACAGGATAATGATCCCAAGCATACCTCAAATTCTACCAAGGCTTGGTTGCAGAAGACGTCCTGGAAGATTCTACAGGGCCATCACAGTCACCTGATTTGAACCCCATAGAAAATATCTGGTGGGATTTGAAGAAGACGGTTGCAGAACGTAAACACAAGAATATTACTGAACTGCAGGCTGTTGCTCATGAGGAATGGGCTAAGATTCCTCGGGAACGCTGCCAGAAGCTATGCATCTTGTATGCAGCAGGTCATAACAGCAAAAGGTGCTCTACTAAGTACTAAAGATGATTGTCATGAAGGGGTTGAATAATTTTGAAACTGGAGAAGTAATAAGTTGCATTTTCAGTTGAATTTGGGGAAGCATTCGTTGTGTTGAACCATTTCAATTTCTTTTGTATGATTTGTTCATTGCAAACAGCTGAAAGCCTGTAAAATTTTATAAACCTGATTTGCAATGAGTGTTGAATAATTTTGATTTCAACTGTAATACTATTATACCATAACAAATCGTCTATATCTAGGACTAAAAATAAATGGTTTAAAAAACATGCTATTTATGTTTAAAACATCTAAAATCATGGATATGGAGAAGCTTTCTGTAAGGAGTTTGGAGGAGTTTAAACTAATTTGTCTCATAGTTGTTCCAGAATGTATTAAATGTAACTATAAATTGCATGTCTTAAATTATAAGTATTACATATCCCATATTAATACATTTTAAACATAATTCATATTAAAACTGCTGTGTTATAAGAGGAATAAAACACTTCATGGTGTTTATTATTGGAAAATCTTCCAGTGAAAAACTTCTAGTGGAAAATCTTCTAGTGGAAATCAAAACAAACACCACATCACCCTGTTGACACCCCCCCCTCAAACCCTCCTTGTTTCTTATTGCTGTGAACCTGGGAAGCTTGTTACTGTTTTCATAACGCTATGCTTTTAGTTAATGGGAATAATGTACTTGACTCTCATACACACGACAATGCTATAGTCACTGTAAGGAAAGTAATGGACTTAGCCAGTCATACAAAAGTAGCAAAATCACATTTCCAAATGATAATTATGAAGTTTCAGTGGTGTCACTGCTATTTATTTTGTCAAATCAAACAAATGTAAATAATAATAAGTTATGGCACTGTCAACTAAAGAAGCTTTGTCACTGAGGTATGGTAATGTTATGTGTTTAGCATTATGTATCTGACTCCCTGTTGTAATTATTGCCCATGACACCCTGTCAAAGCCACAGTCTTGCAAGCTCCTGCCAAGCTACAAAACAGCACAGAGATTTCATCATTACTCACGCAATGTGGCAATTGAATTGTTGTTAATTTGGTGCAGCTGGAAGAGGATGTCTTGGACACAATTAGAAAACATCTTTAAATGCTCCTGTCAACCCAAATGGTGCACAAATAGACCAGTCAGCTGTTAAGTTAATAATTATCTCTACATGCCCATAAAAATAAAGCAGGGCTCTGATCATACACAGGACTTGGACTTCGGTCATTCAAGGCCTGCATATGAAGATGTCAGAATAAATAACAGCAACAGACATAAGCTATGGATTAGAAAAGACGCTCTGATACTATGCTGAACGGATCAGACACAACTCATCGATCAGAATCTGCCTGTTCAACATACTCATCTGATGAAGAAATGACCTTAGGTCCATCATCAGTAACCACAGACAGTGAAGTAATGGCCTTTAACAAACAGGAGTGCCACACCAATTATGAATAATAAAAAACTGTCATGTTTACTTATTTTGCGCAAATAAAATTTAACGAGTAAGGAAAAGGAATAGGAATATTTTAAGACACATACTTTGCTATCTTTCTAATTTTGTCATAGCCTGGTCATATGTTCCATATTAAAAGGAATTGTACAAATAGACAACAGATGTTTGCTCCCAGCTGTAAAAATGGAAGTGTTTGACTTGGAGAGAAGTTTGCTTACTGGGCGGGCTCATCTGAAACACATGACCCTTAGGCTGGCAAATTCAAGGTGAATGGCTCTCCTGAGCACATTTTCCTACAACATTCTGCTATGGCTCACAAGCTCCATAATAAGTTGAGGGTGGACACGCTGTGACCCACGCAGCATGGACAAATAACCAGGCTTTGTGTTGGGACAGACCTGCACAATGGGAGCATTGAGCTCGTCCTGAACACTCTGACACAGCATCTCCAGCTTCCTGGCACCCTCCAGCACCGAGCTCGCTGCCCACTCCCAGAATGCATTGCTGTCCAGATGAGTATGTGGGAGCTGTATAAAGAAAAGAGAGAGAAAGATAAAATCCTAACATTTGTATTCAGCCTCTTGGTCAAGATGTGTTTCCTGGTTGGTGGGTTCCATCTGGTCAGAGGTATGTAACCTGGTAATGTGAATGTATCAGGGCCTTTCTTTTTACACCAGTGTAGTAAAATGTCCATCTTCTACCGCTTACTCCTTTTCAGGGTCACGGGGGAACCTGTAGCCTATCCCAGGGAGCATTGGGCACAAGGCGGGGTACACCCTGGACAGGGTGTCAATCCACCACAGGGCGTGTAGTAAAATGTGATTCTCTATATCCAGCTAAGCTCCTACTAACTAGAACAGAGTGCAAAACAAAGACCATCTGTTTCTTTGACTTACAGGATTATGGGAATTGGACACCCAATGCTATGCCTAAACTCATTACAAAAGCCATTGTTATTCCCACTCACCCTTCCCCTACCAACCTGATGAGTAAAGCTGGTGGTGAGCAGTTCCATGTCCATAGCCAGGTCCTTTTGCAGGCAGCTGAAGGTCCCCAGAGTGTCCCACAGCAGCTGCATGGCTTTGGCATTGAATTGAGGCAGCTCGTTGAGCAACAGTGTGTTAATAGTCTTGTAGGTGTTGGCAATGGCCTGCTCATCATAGTTCAGGCTACTCTTCTCCTCAATTATTTCGAAATCTAGCAGCTTGTCCTGCCTCTTGCGGATGAGGTTGTGTGGCCCGGCCATCAGCTCACGTAGAGAGGACAATGGTTTGAATACCAGAGTCTTCAGGCGGATCTCCTGCAGGAACCAAGGATACATTAATACATGTACTATATAGCGCATAATCCCATTTACAGGACTGGATGTGTGTTGGGTCTGAATAGGTTAAAAATCATTGGAATAGAAATTCATGTTTTAGTGTGATGAAACTTCAACTCTGCACAGCATATCTGCCTCCTTAGTCTAGCTCAAGATGAATCATAGGCATATGACGCATACGTATGTGCACAGATACAGGATGAGAACATGATAATCTCCAAACATTATCTCAAGCAAAACACAAGGAATATTGCAATAATGAAGCTGAACAGGTTCCGAGGGTGGCAGAGCTAACTTCTGGCACAGAAAAATGTGTTAGGAATAACCCTCAAATGGGAAATGAAAACAATATTTATAAAATATAGAAAAACATATAGCCAATATTGCAAATCTGTTTTCCCCAAATACATTTTTGAAATTGTGAGATTAATACAGCTCTAGAAATACTTTAAAAACACACAACTACAAATCAGGCTACAATTTTGATACCCAGTTCTTTCCAGGTTTCTTCCTAAAATTCCTTGTCACTGTTGGCTTTTTCATTAGGTGTCCAGTAAATCCATTAAAACTGAAATTGAATGGTTAACATGACACGCTGAGCCCTATTTCTCATAAATCATAAATGTATAATCTGACCACTCACATAAACGGGGAATATCCACTGTCTGAGTGCGACAAAAATTTCCTTTGAGAAGAGAGCGACCTTCTTGCCCTCCAGGTCCAAGTCGACCTCCTCCGGACTACAGCTGAGGAACCTCTGCAATAAAAACAGTTCACAGCTCAGAACATCGTACTATACCATTACACTATCAGAACACACAGATGTGACACAAATTCAACAACACAGGATTTTCCAGATCCTTCGTCATGGGATGATCCTCATCACCAGCTAAAATAGCAATGGAAGCAAAAGCAAAACACCAAGCAATACAAATGCAAACAAATATTACTTTAATGTCAGGATATAGGGCAATAAAATCATAGTAATGCAAGAGTTTTTACATGGATGTTCGCATTCTTTACCTACCTGCAGATGGCAGAGATAGGCTGCCATGTTGGCCTGCAGCTCTGTGACACCCTTCTCCAAAACAAAGAAAAAGCCTGCAAGGGCATCAAACTCTTCATCCTTTACCTACAGTCAATAGCGGAAAAAAACCCCATATGTATCATTTACAGCACTCAGTGTGTTCTAAATGTATATAAACAGCAAGGCTGTTAAACCCCATAGTATTTTTCAGCAAAGTGATTCCAAGTCTCAATGTGTGAAGTATTAAATGCAGTATGCATATATCTGATTGCCCATCAGACTCATTTACACCAATCCCAAGAAAGACAAAGCCTATGCTGTTAAAGATTAAGCTGTTTCACAACAGGGCGTACTCTCACTTTATACTATACGAACGCTTTAGTAAACAGTGTGTGCAATACCTTTGGTACAATACCAGTTTCATGTTTAATGTACTGGCCCAGTCTGGCTGTCTTCTTAGCAATGCTGTGACCACTCAGTCGGTTGATCTTGTCTTTGATGGTCAGGGTTTCGGTTTTCTTGTACTTATCAGCTTTGTGTGATGGAAAAAAACCCCCACAACAACAGTGATATAATAAAAGTTCTTTCTTGTGAATATGTTTACATGAGAAAACCGTGTTCCTTCTGTAAATGTTTCCAGGACTGAAGTCAGGTCCTCACCTACTTCACGGAAGCGCTTGTACTCATTAATCCTGCAGTTGAGCTGGACGGCAGTGTGAGCCGTGTGCTCCAGCAGGAGGTAGGCAGGATGCTGGGTATCTGTGTGTTTCTGTATGGTCTGCAGCAGCAGGGGGTAGCGGGCAATTCTCTGTACCGGCATCACCAAGAAGAAGCTGAGAGTGGAGGCATTCACATCTGGTCTGAGAGAGACAATAAGAAAAGAAGGATGTTAATGTGTTGTATTAACAATATAAGATGGTGAACTGAACATTTCATACCAGGGATATGCAAGTATAATGCATTCATGTACAGTAACTACATTATCGGTGACAGGATCCAGATCCAGGATCTTGGGAATGCTGGAAGGGATGTAGGAATACACCCTGGAAGGAACGGCAGTGCACCACATGTAAAAATAAATGGTAAATGGTGCACTTATATAGTGCTTTTATCCAAGGCTCATTTGCTCATTCACCCATTCACACACACACCCCAATGGCAGCTAACTTGCCATCTGGAGCAACTTGAGGTTCAGTGTCTTGCCCAAGGACACTTCGGCATGTGGTTTCATGCGAGGCCAGGAATCGAACCGCCAACCCTACGATTAGTGGACAACCCACTCTACCACCTGCGCCACAGACACCCCATGTGTGTGCATGCACACACACACACCCCTAGAGGTAACACCAAGCTAACTACCAGCATGTTTTTTTGGGAGGTGGGAAGAAACCAGAGAACCCAGAAGCTCAAATGGACATGAAGACAACATGCAAGATCAAACCAGGTACCATGGAGATATGAGCAATACCGGCTTCTGTGCATTGTATTATGTAGAATAGCATAAATGTTCCGATTATTTCTGGTTCATTTTTTCCTAATTTTGATGTCAGTCCTCAGGAAGAACTCAGATAGGCCTGACATGATTAGGAAACTTTGGCTGACAATTAACTGCCGTACACACAGCTGTGCTTAGCGAGTTTAATTGAGTTGGTTAATTTAAGATACCTTTATAGTATATTCACAGCAGTAGTACATCAATGTAGTACATTAAAGTGAGTGAAAGTTGTCAACTGTGTAAAAAAAATTGCAAAAGGAAAAAGACAAATTGTAACCATTACTGAAATACTCACGTTACTAGAATAAAAGTACATAAACTAATAAATGTACTACGCTGTTGTAATTAAGTAAATGTTGTAATAATTAACAATAAACTTCATTTGTTTGGATGGAAATGTGTGCAAATCACTTCATATAATCTTCAGCTCAAAACATTAGCTTTTATGAGATTACATAATAAATGTGACAGGTGTCTGTACTGACAGACAATCAACCAGCTCATCGAGACCAAGGTGATAAAAGGCTGTAAACTGAACACCCGATGTGTGACAGCAACTTACACAGAGGACTTGATGACTTTCTCCATTTCGAGCCACTGGGCTTCCTTCTGCTTATAGCTTTCCTCTATAGCTGTGATGTTATTATAGTTGGTCAGATATTCCTTGTACGCCATCTCGATGTCTTCTGACATACGCAGGAAAGAACCACCTACAAAAAAGGACAATTCAAGTTGGCATCAGCAGTAATGCTTTTAATCTGCTCACCTTGAAGTTAAAAGGAATGGCTTTAATCTTAAAAACGAGGCCATTTTTCTGTCACAGCTGATAAAAATGGGTTTCATTTCCTACCTAAATTTAGGGTATCCATTTACTACACCCAGGGATTTCCCTACCATAGAAAGGCTTAAGCACACTGCATAAGTGTTTTTGCAGAACGCCTTAAGCTGAATAAATGTAAAAAGGCATTTAGGCAACATATCAGAATGAATGTAAAAACAACAGTGACCATTCCATGTGCTGGCCAAAAAAACAAAACAAAACAAACAAACAAACAAACAAAAAAAAACCCCACAAGAGACAGGTGGCTTGATCTCAAACGGAAAGGTAAGCTGGCAACAGGAACGACCTGCCAATCAACAATTGGTGTTTGGACGAACGTTTCACGATGTCAAACACCAATCACTCAAGCTAATCAAACAGCTGTACCGTCTGTACCGTCGACATAAATTAAGTATATAATTTTTTGTTTTGAGTAATTTTTAACAATAGCGACAGCAGGTTAGCCAGTCTAGCTAACTTGTATAGATATTCATGTACTGATTAAATTTATGTTAGTCAGCGATGCTAGTTAGTTGAAGTTACATAAAGATTCCTTGAGTGAACTAATGTTAGTATCCAACATAATTTGGTAGCTAAACAAAGTTAGGCTGTGTTTACACACATCTTTTTCTGATGAAAACCACTTTTTTCATATTAAAAAAAAAACAAAAACAAAAAAAAATAGTTCCAAAATACAGTTGAGAGTATCCCAAAAGAAGCTCAAAGAGTTTTACTCCATAGGATTATTATGTAAAAGAGGTTCTGATCGCTTCAAAAACAGGCATTGTGTGTGAAAACATCCTTAAGGGCCTTTCACACAGAGCGTGATTAAGTGACAAGAATGTACGACATTGATGACGCTCTTGAATCGAAACAATAGATCCCTAAGGAGCTATTCATACTGGGCACGACCAGTGTGCTGATTTTTCCCTGTCGCTCCACAATGAAACGGGCCATACAATTACATCTGAGCTTTAGATTACGTGCGCAGAGCTGCTGCTGTTGCACAATATGGTGAGACTGGTGGCACTATAGCACAGAAAGCTGTTTTGAAAACCAGTGTAAACACTGAAGAAAAGTATTCCGGAAGAGAGAAAAGAATGGATGTAGAGTTCTTGTTATCATTGGTATCTGAGAACAGAGTTCTCACAGCATAAAAGTCACAGCAACTACAAATACATAGACAACAAGAGGTTCTGTGGCAAGGAATTGCAGAGAAAATGGGAATCGATGGGGAGTTTAATATCTTATTAAAATTGTAAGCATTATAGATATAGTTCCACTAGAAGTTCTGAACCTGCTTAGTCAAGTTAACAAAAACAAAAAGTGACCAGAGACACCAGACTTTAGGGAAAGATACCTGGTAGCTAAGGAGGTGCGAGCAAGCGAAAGAGAGAGAGCGGGGAATGCAACGCAGGCAAGACAACATTAATTTATTTCTGCAAAGCTTAGCACCAGTTATTAGAAGATTGCCCCCATCAAAGCAGTCTTCTGTAAAAATGTGTTTATCAGGTTTTACATGGACCTGAGTATAGACTTCCATACATTCCTCCATTTGCTTCTTCTCAAATCACTTGCAGGTTGTGCGGCAACAATCTTTAGCCAGGATTCTGGACTACACCTTTAAAATCCTGAGAAACAGGATGACTGAAGGTCTCCTGGAAGTCTGCAGCAAGGTGGATGGGATGTTGGACTATAAAAACTACATTAGTTAAATGTAGAAAGAAACCGAGAAATTGTCTGTGTCTTCTTTGTGTCCTTTGGTTGCATTTTCAAAATAATTACATATGCATTTCAACATGTTTCTTATTCCTGTGTGTACAAATTAAAGGTAATCCACATATGTATTTGGTGAAATAAGTAGACTTTTGACTAGAAGTACAATAAGTGTTGCCAGCTTTCTTTCAGGATATTGGTCAAAAACAATATGGGGAAAAACCAAAACACTTAAAATAACTTGTAATTCCCTCCAAACACCACCACCCCCGGTATGCAGACAGCACCTACGCCTTCTGAAAACCTTTGTACACTTGAAAGGTTCTTATGCAATCCCATCATTACGTTGCAGGTTTCAGAGTGTGTCAGAGCTAATTTTGGTACATTCCAATCAACTCATAAGGCTGAGGTATGATGGGTGTGAATCAGAAAGATGAGAAAGTACTCAGAAGAATTTGAACTTGAAATTCCTGTTAGTTCTACAATGCCAAGTATTTCTAAATACCTACAATTTCCACATCAACACTGTAAGCGCAACCATTGTACAGAAAGCATGCTGAGGAACTTGAACTTGACAGTCTAGTTTTTCCTATAATACTTACAGAGAGTTTCAAGGTACTGAGGATCACTGGGTTTCATATGTGCCTGGTCCAGGACACTCAGGAGTCGACCAGACACGTCCATCACTTTGTCAACGTTCTGGAACATTCCATCCAGATTGACCAGTGGGGGCTGCAGGGGTCAAAAAGTTTATGATGTAAAATTTTATACCACAGTGCTGTTGAATTTGAATTCTCAATTCTGATTGGTCAGACGGTGTTGATTAATCTTCTATAACAGCAACACTGATAGTGCTAGTGCAGCACAGGTTTCTATTAACGCACTTGTCCTCATACACTATGTTATCATTTCTATAGCAACAGTGTACACAGGGACGTGACGTTTATGAGCTGCAACAACTGCTTAATTGACGCTTGAAGAGCTGTAACAACTAATTGATAAAATCGATTATGAAAATCGTCGTCAACGAATCTCATTATCGATTAGTTGGTCTGTATGCGGCACGCGGGAGATTTACTCATTACGTTACTTCTGTTCCGAAAACAAGCTTCGGAGAGTAAATACTAAAGTTGTGCCCCAAATGAAGTACTATACACTTACACTATACACTCTGCACTACTGTCTAGTGTGTGGATTTTAGAAAGGTAATATCATCTCAAATATAACACTAGCAGGTTCTTTACTAACAATAAGTCAGTGTTTCCTTTTATTCCCAACATGACCTCAATCACCATCAGACGAAGGCGTAATCGGAAGAAAGTGTGCAACCCCCAAGTCCTCTAAAGCAGGGGTGCATTTTAAACACCATGGAAACTGATGTACAAGGAAAAACTTACGTTTATATCCAAAATGCTCCACTGTGTGCAAGGGGCAGGGGAAACTGGAGCAAGCTGCTTAAAAGGTTTAGTTTAATTGAAGTTTGTCATTATATGCTGCATTTGCCCACTAGAAGTGTAAATTCTGTCGTTTATTATAACGGAAGCAATGTGTTAGTGACGTGTTAGTAACAAGGCTTCGTTGCTGATCAGGCACAGTGTAGACACGGTGATAGAGTGCGAGCATGAGTAAGATCTGTAATGTCAAACATTATGATCAAAAGTAAAATATGTCTAAAAGTGAGTTTTTATTATTAATGTAGGACTCTAATTTAATTCGGTGCTTTTTGTGCATCCACCAAAAAATAATGCTTAAATACTATAAAATAATCCATCCATCTTCTACTGCTTACTCCTTCTTTAGGGTCACGGGGAACCTGGAGCCTATCCCAGGGAACACTGGGCACAAGGCGGGGTACACCCTGGACAGGGTACACCAACATTATGACAATTAGATATATGCTATCTACTTAGCAAACATTTTCATATTTGGCTGGTGTTAGCATTAATTTCCTTCTTGGTCTTTGCATTGTAACAATAACTTATCTTGGTTAATACACCCTATTTTAAAAGTATCAGTTGAAAGAACTTATATTAATGAGATTATAATTGGCTAACTATTGGCTAGCTAGATAGTAAAACTGTACAATGTATCATACTTTTATCATTATTGAGACGAATGCCTTGTAAAGAGATGTTATAAAAGAATGGATAAGCAGCACTGCTCAAAGACATTACTGTAGCATGGGGTCATGACTGAAAAGACTGCGTTATACTGATACTGTTTCGACTCTTCATTAACATGACGCTAACTCCTCTCCTATAATACACATACCACAGACCCATCCCTACAGACTCCCAAAAACACCAAAATATGCCCAAATAACTAAGTGTATACAGCTGTGCAGTGCCCACAGCTGTGCAGGATTCATGGGACGACTACCCTGCTCCTGCTGATGCTACATTATTATAAGCTACTGAAAAAAGATGAGTGCTTCAGGGTCGAATTCTGGAAAATCAACATGCAGCAAGAATATAAGCGAGGAGAAATTGGTACGGAAAAGCGGAGGAACAAAAAATTTAGAAATAGATTGTGTGAGCTGGAAAATGACATTCATGTGTTCTAGTTTTCTTTGTTTTTCACTTAATGATTATAATATGAATAGTTGGAGTTTAGTTAGATTAGAATTTTGGCATTAAGCCACAGTCAGTGTAGAATTTAAATCATTACATTTCTACACTGATTATTTAGTTTTTATCATGTTCAATTCAATAAAACTTAAAACTCATTCTGTTGAAGGCAAGGTGTGAACTCTGTGAACTATAGTATGCGTATATAACTAATGTGTAGGAGCAGATAGATACTCATAACAGTTCAATGGATTCATGATTAAATATTTGCAGGTTGTCATAAAACAGATTCTAAGCATGGTCACATGTTACACTGTGCAACTTGGCTCATAGGTCGTTAAGCCTGTCTTGTTTTCAATTTCCCATATCACCCCATTGCTGCGCTTCTTCCACTGGCTCAGTGTTGCTCCCCGCATCAGATTTAAAACACTTATGCTTACCTACAAAGCCAAAAACAGACTGTCTACCTGAAGGCACTTATTGAACCCGGCTATGCACCACATTCCCTTTGAGCTTCTATCCTCAACCCACCATGTTTCAAGGTAGAAGGAAGTCATGCATCAATACTCTTTTCTCTCTTGGTACCCAGATGGTGGAATGAACTTCCCCTGGATGTCCAAACAGCTGAATCATCAAATGAAGAATAAGACATACTTCTTTAACAAGCACTTAAATGAGCACTAGTGTAAAACAAACAAACAAAAACCCAACAAATTGGCCTGTAATGTGTTTGCTGCTGTACTAACTCCTCTCCAGCAGGGTGTTAGCTTGAGAATATTCTTATCACCCATTTGTTCTATTTTTGGACACTGAAAAGCACTTCAGGATAAAGGCATCTACATCACTGTAAGTTAGTGACAAAACCATAATAATGCAATGAATTACTCCACCAATACTAGCAATTGTGTGCCAAATGAATGCGTCTGGCGGGCATGTATTAAATTTGCAAAAGTCAGTTTGGTTTTAATAATGAGAACAGGTAGCAAAATTATGCCTCAGCATCTCAAAATGATCAAAGGTGCCAATGTTGGCTTTATGTGAGATATTCACCATACATTCAAACCTCCAATACCAAAAGTATTAAAAGACAGTGAAAAGGTAAAATTATTTTCATTTATAAATGTGAACAGAACATAGATTTTGTATTTAGCAGTTTTTTATGCATTTTACAGCGTTTAATCTGTGTTACGTAAAGAGTGGATGTGCAATTATGACTCTATCAAGAACAAATAGCATATGCCAAAACCTCGATTCATGTCTAGATGTACTTCGCATGTAATGTAATTCATGTAATGAATCACCTAGCATGTGGTATCTTAATAAATCAGCACCACATGCTGCAGATCAACATCAAACCATTAGGTTTGTATGCGACGGTACGTTTCCCTTTGCTCACTTTCTGTAGAAATAATTAACATTCAGTGACAGGGCTACACACACACACACACACACACACACACACACACACACACACACACACACACACACACACACACACAAC
>JAOUWY010000054.1:15281127-15300077 GCA_025728095.1 Prietella phreatophila | reverse complement strand
ATGAAAATGCCTGCGTGTTTCGTATAAAGTTTTTATTTGTTATATCTGCGATAAAATGTTTTAACTGCAATGTCACAGGTGTCCCCTGCCTTGTTCCTTGTTATAGACTCCCAGCTGTCCCATGACCCTGTGTAGGATAAGCAGTATGGAAAATGGATGGATGGATGTGTAGAAAATGTTAGTACCATGCTGTGTGTCTGGTCTATTGGTGGAATCTAGTGGTCATACTATTAGATGGGAGAGCTAAAATCTTTATCTCTACCTATCAATAGCTTAACAATGAACCGATTACTCAAACCGAAAATATTAGGTATGAGTAATGCATAATATCACTAATGGCATAATAACAATGATGTGGGCAAACTATTACACACATATAGTAATTACCGGTAGATGCATCCATGATTTTAGTTTGTTTAAAGTGTTTAAAATTAATACATGAATCTACAGTCTGCGCTAGAAAGAAATCAGCCCCAGCCTCACTTCTTCATGCCATTCTGTGTATTTTTCTTATGGCCGTTGGTGGTGTTATCACTTCCACAAAAGTGCAAAATAATCCATCTTTCATAATACATTTCTAAACAGCAAAAAACAAAGCCTTATTTGATGTTATATCTTTGAAAGATATGGTGGGCTTAGTGCTGGTGCCTCAGGTGGAAACACAGGTCTACAGCATTTTTATTAAGATACTGTAAGTGTAAGTACAACCTGACATATAACACAAATCCTTTCAAGAGAAATTTACCAAAACTCTGATGAGTGTGCATTGCAAAGATACATCCTGACTGATTTATAATGTACAAGTGAAAGTTAATAACGTGTGTATGTCAGTCAAGGCCACATATTACATACGAATGTTTGCATTACGTGCAACCAAAATAGCTTTGTCAACTTGAGCTTCTCAATAAACCAAAAGTTTCATTCCAGACTGGTGAGAGAGATTGATGACTTCGCTGGAGATGGGATGGGGGAGAATAAGGGGCTTTGACATACTCTGAATTACTGGGCTGTTGGGATGATGCCTGAGGAAACATGCCGCACACAAGTGCCAGACACCGTGGACTGTAAAACTGCTGACCAGGTCGACTTTTTCCACGGTATTATAAGTTTGTAGAGGCGACGGGATTTCAAGAGGTGACATCCTGGACTTGACGTGTGTCGCTTCTGATTCTCCAGGCTTTTTATCTCCTCCCCAATTCTGCCCATTGTGGTGGGAAGCGGTTTTGGTAATCTCAACCAGAGTTGAGCTGCACTATAAAAACAACAACAGCATGGCAGATAAGCAATTGCACAAGACAAACCATGCGAATATCGACAGCGCCAACAAAGCACAATATGTTCTGGACTGGACAGTGTTTTTACGTCTGTGGAGTCCAAACCAAACACCCATTACATGACCAGTGTCAAATCAGCAGTAAGGAGCTCAGTAGGGATCTTTCTTCTTCTTCTTTCTTCATTAGCATCACAAGAGGGCAGTACAAGCAGTTAAAGTAGAGCAATATGCTACTTGCATCTCCAGGCGCAACAACAGAACCTCATCAGTATTTAATTATCCACAATATGGTCTAGTCAGTTCTCTAAGGTAATCAGCATACTGCTCTCTTCTCATTGTGCTGTGGGCTACGTCATAAACAAACACACACATATATGTATCCCTTCACAATATCATGGTCACAGACAGCAAATCAAACAGAGCGAAGCCTCCGCCTGCGTCCCAGCCGTTCAGTCAACGCGTGATTTTGGTTTTGAATCAAATCTCAGTCGATACAGGGTCATGAAGTCTCCGATTCACCGGGAGGAAACTCTACCAGTTTACACAAAGCCAGATCTTTGGGTCTTTATATTTATTCGTCTCTTAGCTCCCATATGTACTCCTGCTTATCATCTTCATCTTGACTAATGTGCAGTGGATGACTAATGTTCATCCAAAGCACATTAGTCAACTTCAAGTAATACAAAGAGGATTTTAAGTACAAAAAAGGGTTTCTCAAAAAAGTGACAGTTTATGTTGGAAAGCACTTCTGAAATCAGAGAAGCTGGATGTGACTGAGGACAAATTAGTCATGGTAGGAAGATCACATTTTAAGGTAAATAAATACTGTTTACAAAATATTATTGTGATTCAAAGATGTTCAAGTGATCCAAAAATGACAAAATCATGTCAGCTAGTCTTTAAGTGAATTTATAGCTATGGCTTGCATTGCAAGGCTTGCTGTATCATTATGCGGTTTGTGGCTCGGTTTATGCCCTCTGGGCTGCTGCGCCAGCCCCATTCTGTTTAAACAAAGCCTGATTTTCTCAGAGGCTGCGCCCCTTGACCTGCGCGTTAATGCAGGTCGGCGCTACGAGAGGCCGCTTGCTAGGAAAGCAGTTTAAACAATGCCATTGTGTCTGGACAAGAGACCCCCGCATGAGCCAGCACTTTTCTATGTCTATTTATCTTAAATATGACCAGCTCAAGTGCTTAAGATCAGTCACAGGTTGAATGTTTTAACAGTTTCCTAAATGCAAAGTCTAGGGAAAAAAATTTAACTAGCAAAGAGCCCCACAAAATGGTATTACTATTATATATTATATTATAACTAACATAGCAATCATTAGAACTTAAGAGCATGTGACATATTGTGATATAAACCAAGTAGAACAGTACATTCAACACTGCAACTCTCTCATCTCTCTCTCTCTCTCTCTCTCTCTCTCTCTCTCTCTCTCTCCACATTTCTGTGTGAACTCTCCTCCGTGATAAGCTCCAGATGTTGTTTGCTGCTGTGAAGGTGCTGGAGTGAGATTCACTCTCCCTCCTCCTGTTCTCAGCAGACCAGGTCAAAGGGTCTCGGTTGATCATTCATTTGGAGAGGTTCCAAGCCGACAAGGAAAGCAGACTAATCACCTGTATGACATGACACTTGGAAAAGGATGTAATAAGCCCGGCGGAGTCTGCAGTAAAATCATAAAGATTCAGCAGCACCTCAATTGAGTTCATGCACCATTTTGTTAACACTCACTTTAACATGTATTGTTCTGAGATAAGAACTAAGCCTAAGTGTGATAGAAAACCAGTGTCCCTTTTCAACTACATTACATGGTGCTGATGTTGTGGAATGACACAGTAACTAAGATATGACAGATGTTCCCACGTGCCTCCTGAAGCACCTCTGCATGCTCACACTGCTGATGCTTTTTTCTTCTCTTCATGGCCCAGAGGTCAATGTGTTTACAGCCACAAGATCCATCACCGTGTTCAGTTATTTTGCCCCTGGTTATGGTTGCCAGCAGCTGGCTCAACCTGTCACCTTAATGGGCTCATGCTTGAAGCTCTCAAACTAATGGCAAAGGGGCTAAACTAATCACTAGCTCAAAGTGAAGACCTTTGTAATTCCCTCACTCTTTCTTCCTCTCTCTCTCTGTCAGAACTGCAGTTTAATATGTTTAATAATCAAATTTAATATACATTCTGTATGCAAAAATTTCAGTATTTATGCATTGTAAATCTGCAAACTCCAGCAGCACATGTTTATAGGCAAATAGTACTGTTATATCTGAATGCATACTGCTGGGAGCTTTCTCTGGCCGCAGTTCCTTCCACACATTTTTTTTTGTCCAGTTAAATGTAAATTATGTAAAAAATTGACATCAGGGATGACATCACCAGAGCAGGACCACATAGCGGAAAAACATACTCATATAAACAGCCAGAACTGCTATTGTTAGCTATTGGAACAACAATGACCAATAATATGTGAGGAGGAATCAGTAATGAAAAGCTGAGACACATCTTGAGTTTGGCACAAGAGCCTCAGTCAAGCAGTCGAGTGGTTTTAATGGGATTAAGTTTTAATCTGACACAGCTCTGTACTTATGGCACATTTCTCCTGTGGCTGAATATTAAATGGCGTGCACTACATGTAATGCACTACCTAGGGGGAAAACAGATCTTGATAAATGCACTCTAGATGTGCACTGTTCGAAGATTCAGAGCAATACAATGAAGACAGGGAGCACACGGTGGCTTAGTATTTAGTATGGTCGTCTCCAGGTTGGGGGGTTCGATTCCCACCGTGGCACTGTGTGTGCAGAGTTTGCAAGTTCTCCCTATGGTGCGGGGGTTTCCTCCGGCTACTCCGGTTTCCTCCCCCAGTCCAAATACATGCATGGTAGGCTGATTGGCATGCCTAAAAGTGTCCGTAGTGTATGAATGGGGGTGTGTGAGTGTGTGTGTGTGATTGTGCCCTGCGATGGACTGGCACCCTGTCCAGGGTGTACCCCGCCTTGTGCCCGATGCTCCATGGGATAGGCTCCAGGTTCTCCGTGACCCTGAAAAGGATAAGCGGCATAGAAGATGGATGGATGGATCGACAATTAAGACAGGGATCAACTGGACTGGACACATTTGACATTTTCACTGCAGCTGTGTGTTTAGTTATTTTTAGAAATTCACTCATAACTTACTATTGCTCTCCTTCTCTGGACTTGTCTGTAGTGGTCACATGTCTATGGTCGCTGGTAATAAGGATGAAATAAAAGGGAAAATAGTTTCACTCAGTTTTATACAATGATTACCAAAGTGCAAATGGTGCAGAATCAACGCTGTTCTTTAGTCAGATTGGGTTGATATAATGTTCTGTTCTCTTGTGCACTTTTGTGGGTGTTCATCCACAATGAATTAAATATAAAACCCTACCATTTTGCCCCCAGAAACAGTGGAAAACACAGGAAAAATCCCATTGCGTGGTCTGTGAGTTCTGGCCCTGACACTTCCTAAGCCTCAGCTACCTCACTCCAGAACAAAATTGGTCTCTACTATGGATGTGTGAGGGACTCTCTTTTTTTTTTTTTTTAATTCCCGCACATGCAGTTGTTATTTTTGTTTGTACTTGCCTGTGATATTTTCTAATTAATTTACTTAGTTTTATTCACTACTAATTTGATTATATTTACCCCAAATATAAGCAAGCTGGTAGCAAAATTGGAAGTTATAGAATGTGGTCTTTCTTTGTTTCACAAGCTTCCTATCTGACTGCTCACTCATACACTCATGAATGAATGAATAGCTTTAGTTTATAGTTATGTGAAGTAACCTATTAAATAATGTGTGTCACAAAAACTGGGTTGTAAGAATCCTTAGGGGCAATTTTGGCAGGCCGTATCGTAAGCACAATTTTTTACTGCAGTTTATTTGATTTGATTTTATCTTATTTTATTTAACCAGGCAAGAGTCTCATTGAGATTAAAACTCTCTGTTTCAGATGGCCCTAGAAAAGAGAGCAGCAAACAGAGATTCACCAAGCAAACAGACAAAGCAATCATGCAATACTGTGAGTATAGCATCATAATAAGAGCAACATTTAAAATTAATTGATCGATTTGACAGTGCATGAGAGTGGGTGTATAAATACCACTGCACCTTCAGATTTCAAGTGGCCCTGTTGTGCTGCTCCACCTCCATCAGCACAGGTGTGTTCACTTCTGTGACCCCGAAAATAGCAGTTGGCCTTGTAAAGGGGGGAAATTGGCTTATTAGAGCTCAAGCTGATATGTATTTTTAACACCCAAACACACACACACACACACACACACACACACACACACACACACACACACGCACGCACAATGAGAACTAGAGGCATATAAATATGATATATGACTTGACTTGAGATGGTTTTGCCTTTTTGGGCCAGAAACATGCCCCAAATTATTACAAAATTCAGTGCTGTAATAAATGTAATACCTAACATCAGTTGAAGCTGAAGTTACTTGCAGGAAATATGTTTGGTTTTGACACTGGAGTGGTAATGATGGAAAAACTGTTAGTTCCATTATAGCTGTTGAAATTTCAGTGTTTTGCAAGATTACTTGAAACGTTGAAATCTTTATAGTTATGATTCATGAAGGCATCCTGTCCATATGCCAGTACAGCTTAAGAATTGTAATCCCTGTCACATAGTGGTACCACAGATTCTCTTTTTATGTTATATAGTGAGGGGCAACGTCTCTGAGACATTCTCTGGCATTCTGCATCCTTATAGGAGACAGACAGCTGGACAATTTGGAGACAAAATGGCTAACTTTTAGTCAGCCTTGGCATTCATGGATCTGAATTAACCTGAATGTGAATTCAGGCACGTCTATGTAAGACTGTTGGTCATTATGTAGTTCTGTATAAAAACAAACGGCATAATTTTTTTTTTTTTTTTTTTTTTTTTTAAATTTTATGATTTGCCAGCCTTTTTAAATGACCAAACTTAAAAAACGTACTCTGAAATATTATTGCTTCTATGGAGTTCTGTTTTAAACACTATATATGTATTAGTGACTGTAGGAGGAACACATGTCTGTTTCAGATTTAAAATTTACACAGATGGATCAAAAATCATTTTTGTACAAAACGAATCTTGGATTTCCATTTTTTTCCCCCCAGAGCAGAATGAGCTGTGGCATCCTATGCCCTTTAACAGCAAATGGAAGCGGCATATGCTTGCTTTTCATGCTACTTCCCTCCTAACTCAAACCAGGCCATGCTTCTTGCCAAGAAGCATTTTAACACTGGTTATGGCCCTCTGAACGGACCAAAAGTGCCGGACCTCATGGAGACTACAGGAAGAGAGTTCTAAAATGGTCCTCAGGAGCATTTTAAAAATTTTATTGTCATTTTAGAGTATGTATGTTTTTCACCATCAAATGTGTTTTGGCATCCTATGCCCCTGTAACACCACTGGGCAGTTAAATGGGTAGGGAAAAGTTGTAGGAGCAGCAAAATGCTAGAGGAAAGTGGGATCAGCGCATAATTGCATTACCACAGAAAACACACAGACACAGTCGCAGTAATAATACAGACCATTTTTAATGTGCACAACTGAACAGACAGACGACATGGAGAAGCCTTTTTGTAAGTAGTCAGGCGTCATGTATTTATATGTGCAGGACTGTCACAGTGTCTTTCTTATGAGGTGACCATTAGAGCTCTTTAATGCCGACCCCATGCTGAGAGGCTTCTGGGAAAGCTCAGCAGGTGTGGCACTGATTATGATCTGACACCTGTTTGCACTAACAAGAATCATACCAAGCATTGACATGGCTAATATGTTCTTCTGTCCATTAACCACTCTTAGCTTCTTCAGTTCTAACAGAGTTTATAACAGAGGTTATAGTTTGGCATATAGATAATCTGTTTTTAGGCAGATTTGTATCCCAGCAATGCTTTATCACACTGCCTGCACTACTGGAAATGTCATATTTATCCCTTTCCGAATACAACTAGGAGAACATTAAGCACTGTTTGATGTTGATCAAAAAGAGATCAAAGCTGCAATTCTTTCTCATACTGTATTTAACCCCCTTTTCCATGCAGTCAGGCTCTCAATGTTGTCTAACATCAGATAAGGCAGTTACACCATACTGAATATGGCAGGCTTTCATCTTATTCTTAGCTTTCCAAAATCTGGAAATAAGTGTAGCCCCAGCGGAAATTTTCTTTGCTTAAAGGGTTCCCTTTGATACCTCAGGAGATTTAACAGGGATTCTCACTTGGGTTTCATTTAGATATCAACTTTGGCACAAATGTTTTCTAAAGAGAAATCGAATGAGACGGAAAAAGAGATGTGAGATTTTTGGATTAAAGGAGAAACAGAGGCCAGACTTGGCATCAGCAGGATTTGAACACACAATCTCCTAATCACTAAATATGTTACCACTAGAGTTGGGTATAAACTGCACATTAATTCTACCTGTATTATGGGATTAATTTTCCGTCAAAAGTATTGCGGTCACAGAATAAAAAATAATAAGTGTAAATCAAATATTTAAAACCAAGTGTAAAAATATATTGCACAAAACTGAAAAATAAATGCAAAATTATAAGAATAGCAAACAACATGGTCACGGATCAAAAAACAATCAGCGTGAATCAAACATTTAAAAACGCATTTACATTTATATCGCACAAAACTGAAACATGAATTCAAAGTTTTCTGAATCGCACACAAACCATTGCATTTGTTTCCACATTATTTCTCTTGTTGCAGTTCGAGATTCATGTAAATGAGGGCAGGCTTTAGTGTCACCAGCTCGTCCTCTAGCCAATCAATCGAAGAGGGGAGTTGACGTCACTCCACTGCAACTCGTGGCTGTTTTGTTCATTGACATACATAGAAGCAGGACTGGCCCGGTGCTGCGATAGGTCAACGCGTCTGCCATATTGATCTGGACAAGAGTGCGGCTTTACTGGATAAAAAGCACAAAATGTTTACATTTCTCAAACAATTTCAATGGTTTATGATCTACGTGGAGTACAAAAAAGTTATGTCTTCAGTTACTTCAGAATCTCGATAGTTAAGACTTGGAAAATTATTTATTGTCATAAATGCTGGTCAAGCATAGATTTACTTATTTATCTTGGTTAATAAATACAGAGACGTCCCTAATGTAATATAATTTCATGTACATGAAAATTAATTTTCATTGTGAAAATGGCTTTTTATGTCTTCAACCCCATCTTTTATCGTTTCTTGTCAGGTCAGAAAAGTTAGCCAGTCAACTAACTACAGTAAGATTCACAAACGAGGAACTTGTCATAAAAGTTAGTTTGCAGAAAAACAGCAGTAAAGATAAAAATCTCGATTATCAGCAATTTAGTTTATAACATAAACTGAAACTTATTACTGTAGCCCAGACCAATATTGCACCGATGTTGACCTACGATCCAGCAGCCAACGCAGCATCTATTTATGAGTCGCAGCGGAGTGATGTCAACTCCCCACTTCGATTGACTGGCTAGAGGACGAACTGTAGTAGACCAATGGTGACGCTAAAACCCGCTCTCATTTACATGAATCTCGAACTGCAACATTTGGAAAAGCAAGAATGTGGAAACACGCGTGCAGGAAAAAACAGAGCGAGTGTTCATAAAAAGCAAACATGAGCAGAAAATGTCAGAGAGCACAAAAACCCAGTAATATATATATAACCAAGGAAAATATGATTTTTTTGTCCGAGTCAGAAAACTTTGAATTCATGTTTCAGTTTTGTGCAATATAAATGAATCCCACACTGCCAGGGGCATGACCTGGCCTGGGCATTCAGGGCTGTAGCCCCGAAGATTTAGTCTTCAACCCTGAATAATTCTCCATCTGGAGCAGTTTCTCACTATGTAACTGACCGTCAGTAAAAGATGATGGCGGTGTTGTAATTTTAGATCTTCCATGAATAGAAGCGAGACCAATCAGTCAGGATTTACAGGAAAATACGTGGAAATACTCGTGTCTTATTGACTGACAGTCATTGCATTTACATGGTCAACAATAATCCAATACTAGACAATTAAGACAATATTCTAATTAAGAAACTACCATGTAAACAGCTATTTTTAATTACCTTAATCTAATTTAGGTCATACTCGAAGTAAGCACTAATCAAATTAAGACATGTGGAGTATTCCTGTTTTAGTTGCATTATCAACGTGTATTACAGACATGTAAACACCTTAATCACATTATTAACGTTGTGCGAGAGTTTTCACCGCATTTTGCACCAAGACACGTACATACACGGCAGTTCTCAACATTTTACAGCAGACAAGAGAGTTTGGCTGCGTCCCAAACCGCATACTTGCCTACTATAGGCCTGTAGTCAGCAAAAATACATGTATCTCGGCTATTATATAGACGGTAAGTACGCGGTTTTGGATTTAGCCCACTGCTTCAAGCAGTTGTCTATTAACATGTATAGCATGACAAATAATTAATTGCACTTAAAGCTTTTGTATTTAATAAAATACTATTTAAATTTAATAAAAACACCCAAAACTGTATACAGTTCCATAATGAAGACAAACTGTAGTTGATACGTGAAATTCTGGAGGGACGTCGGACGGCGTGGCTCGGTGACGTAATGGCGTGGGCTGTTCATCTAATTATGTTGTAAAACGTGTAAAATGGGTACATGTATATGTGTGTGTGTGTGTGTGTGTGTGTGTGTGTGTGTGTGTGTGTGTGTGTGTTAAAACTGAAAGGAAAACAAGGTGTTTAAATGTTTATGAGTTTCAGTTTACCTGAACATGATATGAGCAGAGCATAAGGAAAGATAATGTACTTTGCATGGCACTGTATGAGCTACATATAGCTTAACTGTGTCTCCCCTTGGCTAGTGATGCCAAACTAGCCTAGTTAGAATAGTTTTATATTTTATCAGTCTAGTAGTCCTTCAAGCAGTCACAACACCCGAGACGAGTTTTATAATAATCCAACTTTTTCTGATCATATCATACATGGAGACGCACTAAAATCACTGAAATACACCAGAAAGAACTATGAGCTTCACTGTGTAGTGTATTTTTGTAGGTTTGATAGGTTTTGAAAGTAATGTGATAGTAAAGTAATTAGTAATCTGATAACTTTTTACATGCAGTAATCAGTAATGTAATCAAATTACAATTTTAAAATAGTAATTAGCGATCTGTAGTGGATTACTTCTTTCGAGTAATTTATCCAACACTGTTTCCAGGACACCACCTGGATTTATTTATTTAGTGTTTCAATTGTTTAATGGTTAATTTATTGAATCACGTGTTGGTTGAATGCTGTCAAAAAAAGGTATAAAACTTTTTTTCAAAAATTTTGATTTTGATTTGAGTAATCTTGAAATCTCTTCAAATAGAATGTTAAATAGTTGATAACAATGTATTATTTCCATATTAGTATAACGTTACTGGATTAAAACGTGATTGGATAAGGCATATATAATTTTAGTTGGACCTGAGTATTTAGCATACTAAAATACTTGTTACTTGGGAATAACTAGTATAAATGTTTAAAATAATAAGGAATAGTTGCAGATCAACCGAGAAGTGGACGTCCACGAAGATCCACTGATGAAGGCACAACCGACATGGTCCTGGAATACATAGTCCCCTATGTATGGAGACTTCTGGCACACCCTGTAGAATATTTGGCACCTATTGTACATTTCTTCAAATATATTTACAAATACTAGCATATAAAGTGTACTTCTCTCCATGTACTTAAACCAGCTTATCAAAAATGCACTAGTTTACTTCTGGTCAAATATTCTTATAGTGATAGTTGATGTCAAACATAAACTGTACATCTTTCCAAATATACATTACTATCGAAACTCAAGAGGAGCCATACTCTATTTGGCTAAAAGTACACTACTTTACTAAAAGTATGTGGACACCCATATGTGCTTGTTGAACATCCCATTATACAACCCTAATTCCAAAAAAGGCTGGGACGCTGTGTAAAATGTAAATAAAAACAGAATGCAATGATATGCAAAGCTCATAAACCCATATGCTATTCACAATAAAACATAGAAAACATATCAAATGTTTAAACTGTGGAAATGTACTGTTTTATGAAAAAATATATGGTAATATTTAACTTGATAGACAAAACACATCTCAAAAAAGTTGTATAGGAGGCAGAAATAAACTCATCTGTGAAGGCTTTCCAATAGATTTTGGGGCATGGATGTGGGAATTTGCCCTTTCAGCCAGAAGAGCATTAGTGAGGTCACTTACTGATGTTGAGTGAGAAGGCTGTCAGGTGTTCAGTGAGTTTGAGGTCAGGGCTCTGTGCAGGCCTCTTCAGTTCTTCAACTCCAAAATTGGCAAACCATGTGTTTATGGATCTCGCTTTGCGAATTGAGACATTATCATACTGGCACATGTTTGGCCCTTTAGTTTACTTACAAAGACGTTCAAGAGAATTGTGCGCTTCTAACTTTGTGGCAACAGTCTGAAGAAGGCCCATAGGGTGTGATGGTCATGTGCTTTTGTCCATATAGTGTTATGTCACAGGATCTCTTGAACGGCAATTGCACGGCAATGCCTGGCAAGAAAATGCGAGTTCTCTTAGTTCTGACAAAGAAAGCAACAAAGAGAAAATGAAAACAGCATTGGAATACATGTCTGGGTCAAGATTTGTTTAATGACACGCTCTATCTTCCTCTTGCAAACTGAGCTTTACAGTCACAACAGTAACTTAACAAAACACATTGAGTATCATTTAAGTAGATACAGTAGATACTTATAATTTTTAATTTAAAATTTTATTCTAAAAAGATAATTTTTTCCCCTATTGGGCATAGGGTTATTGTCAAGCAATACGATGCATGAACTGAGGTATGGAATAATAATATATTTTCATATTAAGATTTTTTCACAATTCAATGCAAGACTAGCTTACAAATATCAACATGCGTGATGGAAATCTTTTTTTCTCCAATTCAGTAAAACTATGTTGGCAATGAACACACAGGAAAATGATAAAAGAGATGAAAAAAAATTTATCCTAACTCAGTCCAGATGAAGGCATAAAGGAAGGAATTGGTTCAATCTGATGGATCTGCGAGCTATTTGCCCATAATAATATTCATCATTGAGCAATCTGAAATCAGATTCATCAACCTTACCTGTTACCATCGTGCCTCCAGGGCAATTATAGTGCTCTTGGTGCCCTCTGGCATGCATCCATAACCCACCTACTCTTACAAACTCTTGCCTAGCCCTTGCTAGGTAAGCTAGCATCCCCCGCTCCTGAGCCTGACATGCACATCTGAAAGCAATTCCCAGTCTGTGTGTGGGGGCAGCCAGATTCCAGCAAGACCCCCTCACCGGGAAAGTGGAGGGAGGTAAGCTTTGGGAAGAAGTGGGAATGGCAATTAAACAATCCCTGGCCTTTTGATGGAATTCCCGGAGGAGTTCGTCAAAGCAGGATTAATCATGCGTCTGTTCCTGGTGATCCTGCATCTCTCCTTCTCTGCCTTTTCTCTCTTTTTTTAACAAGCATTTCTCACTTCCTCATTGATATATCCTAGGATAAGGAGTCTATGATTGCATAGAAAACTTCTTTAAAGCTCAAATGGCTTTTTAATATCTCCATGTGATAAAGCTATAAGTTGGTTAAGGATTTCGATCAACAAGTCATCCAGGAATTATTGTTCACATAAATATAATTAATAACCAGAATGGACTGTAGTGGAAATATTGTAAAGAACCACAAGAAACTCCAATGTTGTTCATGCCTCTCTTACCAGTGCATGCTATTGTGTTACAACTAGCAATTTAATTTACATTACATCCTGGCAAATGGATAATTATAAAGACTTATGTTCAAAATTACTAGTTTCCTCTTTGTAAAGTTAAGATAAATAATTTTTTCTTCCATTAAGCCAAGCATATTCTGTTAACTGTACTTATGAGCATATAATTCTACCCCAAAAGTCCTCAATATATATATTTTTTCATTTTTAGTGAAATCCAATATGCCTAAACATAGTATTATTTCACTGTTATCATTCAGTGTGTGTGTGTGTGTGTGTGTGTGTGTGTGTGTGTGTGTGTGTGTGTGTGTGTGTGTCGGTTTTGTCACTGAAACAGACAAGCATATAGCTGCAAACACATGTGCGTGTTTTATTGATGGATTATTGGAGCCATGAATCACTGATGATGGTTTACAATAGCCCTGGCACCAGGAAAGAAAGAATCATGCTCAGGATGAATGCTTTACAGGCTCATTTGCAGACAACAGAATGTACCGTGACCTTCAAACAAAGAGACTCAAAACTGAAGGAGAAAGAGAGATGGCAAACATAAAACATAGTTACACAAATGACTGAGTTCCTCCACACTGGCTTTCTTTCTCCTGTGGGGTTTTGCTCTGAGACAATGAGCTCTCTGTGGCCTGACCGTTCCTGTAACCTGAAGCAGGTGGTGAGAGGCAGTAGATTTGCACTGGGACTGTGTGTGTGGCACAGTTTAATTGGATAAAAGGAGATTAAATGGGACCGGAATGAAGATCCTCCAAAGGCAAGTCCTGAGTTATAAAGGCAACACACAGAGGTGGCAGCATGACAAATGGCATTCAGAGAAATAACAATGTCTCTCTCCTCTCTTCAAAATGAACTGCCAAACCGTGAATCAATAACATGGTCAAAAACAGGCTAAAGGTCAGGCGATCAGCAAACGGCCATAAAGTATGCTAAAGAAGAATCAAACAAGGAGGTAGTGATGGCACTTTCAAAACACTGTCGAAACCTTTTGTTTCGGATCAGTGGTTCGGCTCGTGTATCAAATTGGGCAAGTCACGTGATTTCAGCAAACGAGACTTCGTTCCGACATTACTGTTTCGAAAAGTTTAGACATTTCCATGGTTCGCCGCTAGGGGGTGTTTATCTCCAGATGAACCCATGTTTAATACACAATTTGAACTGTTCTCCGGTCAGTTTTATTATGTAGGTTTATAGTGTTTGGGTGTTTGGACTGATCCATGGTCATTGCTTGCCTCCGGATGCCTTGTTAATAATCTGACATGAAATCCCAAGAAATTAACTGATAAAAATAAAGAGGACATGGCCAAATGCTGTGGGTTATTACCCGAGAGAGTCCATCAACAGAGCCCTCCTTATTGCTCAATGAGTAGCCGTCGCTGGATGGAGAATGATACGTCTGCATAAGGGTCTGGGATGTGATAGTATTAAATTAGACATTCCCTTCCACTTCTTGTCCCAGTGTAGTACTGTGCAGTTGGCTGTAACAAATTACATTTAGCCTGCTTTCTTTACCGTCTGCCTCAATTTTTCTGCCTTCCACAGCTCCACACTGGTGACTAGTGCATGTATTTATTATTTGACTAGGTGTCTCACATCTTACAGTATGTAACCGAATCGACTAGTTGCAGTTATACGTTTCAGTACATATTAATCACAGGACAAGGTTCAATACTTTACCCCTTTTCACACATTCTACACTATTTTAATTGAACTGGAAAAGTAGGAAAACTGGAAACCCTGCCTAGTAGGATGAATTTGTGCCATGGACCTGATGATCCTGGTGCACAATATAGGATTGCTAAAATAAATATACATAGATTCAACGTTTATTTATGAATTTTCTGCATTAACAGAATAATCAGTAATTCTTTTGTTAATTCTGTATGTTTATGAATCTCCAGAGTGGAGAATATACCACCAAAGTATTTTAACATGAGCTACTTCTTAAAACGCTTGTGTAGATTATCTTGTATGAAAACATTTGTGATAACAAATCAGTAATGATCATATAACGAAATATTTAAAATGCTGTGTTAGAAATTAGTAACCCAACAAACACCTTATTACTTTATTACCCATGCCCATTAAATACTAATTACAATTGATGTGCGGAAGTGATTTATGTCTAATGCATGAGAAAGTGAGAACATTGCTCATTCCCTGAATAAGTTCATTAAGAGGTCATTAAAAAAGATAGTCATTTTTTTATGCCTAGGGACAAAGGCGGTTTATTCAGACATCACATCAACCTCAGCTGAAATCCTTCTGGCCTAAAATGTTGGCCATGCTTAATAAAAGTGGTAAAAGTGTGTGTGGGTGTATATGAGAAGACACGTGTTTGATTCAACGCTTTATCTAATATTTAATCACATCCAAACAGAATATCTAAAAATCTACAACGGCAGCCAAACTACCGCAGGTGCTCACTGCTCAAACTCACATATGTTTAGGATCAGTCAGGTCAGCCGTGTTTTAGTTGAAGTCCTAGAACATTCCGCCCCTGACAGAATGCATTACGGTCAGCTGCAACACTCACATTTTTTAAATCATGTGCTCCAGGCATCCAGCGGAAGTTTTCCTGAATCTGGGTCTGACATGCAAGTGTGCGTGATGCATACAAACTACAATGTTATGTGCATGTCAGACACTGCTTGTGTTTGTGTACTTGTGTGTGTTTGTTAGTTAAGTGAGCCTTGCTTTAACAGCCTAATAGGAGTGGCAGTGGACTGGTGCAAGGCGTCTGGCAGCCCCTGTCGGCTACATTCTTTCCCATCTGATAGAGGCTCTTATCGGCCTGAGACGGAGGTGCTGAGCATGAGATGTGTGTTAAGCTTTACAGTAACATCAACACATTCCTGTGCACATTCTTCACAGCCAGTGAAAACACTGCCCGCCCGATAACAGAAGGGCAATCAAAACCGCGATAAATTGCACTGGATATAAAGCTTGGCTAAGAAAGATGCCAGTGCTTCAAACAAATACTTTCCCTGCCAGCTCTAAATGCCTTTAATACCCTTGGATTGGCCTTTTCAGCTCCACTGGAGGCATGGCTCTTTGCCGCTCTGGTCCTGAGTCCTACGACCTGCTTCAACATCTCTAATCAGTCCATTCTTTCTCAATATGTGGCACTTATTGTATTTATACAATCAGTATCAGCATCAGCTATATTCACCTTTTTGACCATGCATTTGCAAAGGTTACAAACCCAATATATACACACTCATACTGTGTTTCTCCTTGTAGTGAGAAACATCCGAATTAATCAATAGTGACTTTTTATTTTCTTGGAAAGTTGGCATGACTAGTGGTTGGAAATTGATGAGGTATGGATTTAGAGTTTTTCAGCATTTAATCAATCAGCACAGACACTATAATATGTGTTTTCCCTGCAGTGGTGTGTCACCATGCGCTCATTGTGGTTAGCTCTGAACCTAAGGCAACAATCAGGGGTTGCAGAACAACAAATTAGTCCTGGCTCTGAACAAAGCCTCGTAGGGTATTTTCCAGGAGGCACGGATGTAGGAATTTAGTTATGTAGCTGTGTAAATTGATGCAATTTTTCTCTTCTGCAGTCTGAGCTCTTAATGCAGCAATCAACAACCACTGACATAAAGAAAATACTACAGTTAAAATGCTTTATATATAATGGATTTTTCTTGCATTTTCCATCATTTTTGCAACAACACTCTTTTTTTCCGTCTTTCTGACCGTCCCATTTCAAGGAACAATATTCCATGGAAAGGGTGGTAAATGTATGCAAATTTTTACTCAATTCAAAGTGTAACTCAACAGGTACTGTTGCAGTCATAAGTTTACATACGCCTTGCAAACTATGCAAAAATGTTAATAATTTAGAAAATAAGAGCGATCATAAAAACGGCATTTTAACAGATGTTTACATATAGTCCACAAGACACAATAATAATTGAATTTACACAAATGAACCAGTTCAAAATTCCCATACAGTTGATGCTTAATACTGTGTGTTGTTGCCTGGATGATCAGTTACTGTGTAATGAGTCCCTTGTTTGTCCTGAGCAGTTAAACTGCTCACTGTTCTTCAATAAAATCCTTTAGCTCCTGCACATTCTTTGCTTTTCCAACATCTTCTACATCTTTTCAAAACATCTTTTCATACTGAAGACAATTGAGGGACTCATACACAACTATTACAAAAGATGCAAACCTTCACTGATGCTCAAGAATGTATCTTAATGATACAGGAAGAGTCAGTGTGGTGTAAACTATTGAACAGGATGATTGGTGTAAATTATTATTTTGTCTTCTTCAAAACATGTACCTTCTGAAGGGCAGTACTAAATGAAAAAAAAAAGGTCTTTAAACAAAATAATAACAATTTACATGCCCTCAACTGTATCATATAAAATACAGAATAAATGTTAAATTCTTCACTTGAGTTGAAGCAGAAAGTCATAAATTCTTAAAATTACTATTAATTTAAGCATGAAAGTAAAGAACCAAGAAAAGTGAGAAAATATTAGCCAATGCTAATCAACAGCTAATCAACAGCTTTACTACTAATCTTTCACGTTAGCTAGCATTTGTTTGTAACTCTGACAATAAAAACTTGCTGAATGCTATCGTCAAGCTGTCACAATACAAACTGCCTTGGTAAATACAGTATAACAGGAAAGTAGCAGAAGATGGATTATAGTCATGTGTATTACGTCTCATTCTTGCTGACACATCTGTTAAAGTTTAGAGTGGTTTGGACTTTAAATAAACTTAATGAAGCTGACTGATGTGAAAAAGTCATCTTATGTGTATATATGAATATAGAGACATATAGTGAAGCCTTGTTGTATGTCAAATGGAAAATATATTTTTCTTTTAAAGTGAAGTTAGTAAAATTATGAATATTAAGTTGTATTAGGGTAAAGCTCTTAAAAACCACTTCAGTAACAAAGTAACTGTACTTATAGTCACAAAGTTGTAATATACAATTCAATGTTTTTACTTAAAGCTAGTTCTCTTAAACCTGGATAGTTCTCCTGAAACTTGGCGAGATGCTAAACCTTGTTTTTCATATCATTCATTTCTTCATGTCACCCAGTTACAGGATTATTAGGCTAATTTGTTGCTAGGTACTAAAGAATGCTGGAATAATGTGTGATTGAGTTATTCAAAACCATTTGTTTAAAGTCTGGAGGTCGGGTAGAATTCTCTTTTAACGACGTGAAGGAGGCTCAGATTGATATTGCGTTTCCTGCGCCCTCTGCTCCATGCTGGTAATGCGGATCATGGGGAAAAGACTCCACGGTAGGAGAAAGCAGGCTTATCGCTGATCCGCCATCTCCCATCTCTACCTCTCCCACTTCAAAGTTCAGTAATGAAAAGCACCTGCCGTTGTTGAGACCAAGGAAATCTTTAGTGATAGAGGGAGATGGAGATAAACGAAGGGAAACACAGAGAAGCTGGTTCTTTAGGTGATGCAGGGGCTAGAAAACGTGTGGGCTCAGTAGAGGCTCAGTTCGGGGCCAGTGTGCATTAGCTCAGCATGGCCCTGACTCCTACTGAACTCTCTGATCCTGTATTCAGGGGCATGCACTATGTGTGAGAGCCAACTCACGCTCTCTGACTTTCTTCGCCTGCTTTCTGATCTTATGCTCTAATCAAAAACAACTAGCCCTGTCAATTCCCTCAGACAGGGATTATGTGAGAAACATGAGTCTTGTGGGGATTTTTTTTTGGTCATATTTACTGTCATAATATTTACCATATGATGCAATAAAAGAATGGCATTTATTATATGTTGAGATTACATTAGTTTGTGGAAATTAAGGATTGTTCTGTGAACATATTCAGGAATACTGAGAGAGTGAGAGAGAGATGGGGTAGAGAGAGAGAGAGAGAGAGAGAGA
>JAOUWY010000054.1:15253437-15265939 GCA_025728095.1 Prietella phreatophila | reverse complement strand
TGTCTCGCGTTTCCGAGTTTGCCGCGAGCCTCTGCTGCGGGTACGATGGCACCGGCTGCGCGCGAGAAGCTCCCGGCGCTCCAGCGCGGCTCCTTATTGGCTCTGCTGTGCGGCTTGCTGTGCCTGGTCGCGGCGCACGCGTGTCCGCATAAGTGCAGCTGCTCGGGCTCACACGTGGACTGCCAGGCGCAGGGCTTCAAGACTGTACCGAGGGGCATCCCGAGAAACACCGAGCGTCTGTGAGTAGCGCAATGGATGCACATCACCGCCTTGGGAATGCGGGCTTTAGAGCACGCGCGTACCTGTATCTGTCGTACAGCAGCCTCCCTATGCCTTACATTTGCGTGTTAACTTACATCAAGGTAGATGATCAAACAACCCGCACTATTATAAGTATCCTTAGTGTCCATATACAGTAGTCTGTTAATGCATTATATATATATATATATATATTTACACACACACACAACACACTTCACAAGTACTGTATTGCTATATAATGAATGTAATGTAATATCGCAGGTAAATCAGGTACAGTCAAACTGTCACATTTATTGCAAACCAGCCTGTATAGACAGTAGACTGCTTTTGTTCGAAAACCTCAACAGAATTGATGTTGCACTCATTTCATGCATGTCAGTTCATTGAGAGTGAGTTCATGTTGTTTTTAACAGCCTGGGATGATAGAAAACGAACTAAAACACATCTAAATCAACTGGCCGGTCCAACTTAATTAAGTGACAAAGCTGTTGTGATTAAATGCAACAGGATGTGCAATCATTTAATGAATTGATCAGTAATGAACATAGTTCATTTGTGAACTGCTGCTGTTGTTGATCTGTGAGATAAAATGTATCTAATGTGAACAGTTAGTAAGTAGTAATTAACTAGTAAGTAATTAGCTAGTATTGGTGTTTTGGGGCACTGATGGTGTGTTAATCATTAGTTAGCCTCTATAATGGAAAGTAAGATAAAAATAATAATAAATAGGTTTTGTGTTTAGATGTTTAGGGTAGAAGTTGGGTTCTACTTATAAATCCTATATATATATATATATAAAACATTTACACTGAAACTGCGTGACTTGTTGGACTGATTAGAGTAGGACGAGTGATAGATCAGCACCCTGACCCTCATTTTCATTTATTTGAAATAATATCACAATCGAGTCAGAGTTTAAAACGTCTAGAAACATGGAGAAGGAGATGAATACATGTATGAGATTGCGATAGACATGTTTGTGTGCATGCGGGTGTGTGATTTGCCTTTTGTATAATTCATAGCCTTCGCAATGTTAGTGCAACAAAAGCCAAAACTATAACGAGTATCGAAATGACATATTGTGCAGCTGGATACACATGAACACTGTATGAACACTGGTTTAATTCAGAGTTATGCTAACAATGTAGTTTTGGCTGTGTACTGGGGAAAAAAGCACCACCTTCATTAAACCGCTCATGAATATAATCTCGAATAATATTTACAATGCGGTTCTTTTTGCTTTTTCCTCAAATACAGCCTATGAGCTAGACGCTTCATGATGATGTGTTGGAATGTGTGAAATATATTACGGTCGTTCAAGCTTTTCAAACACGGCATGACGTTTTAGGACGTTTTTGAGTAGTCAGATGTTGAGTGTAAAATGGTTTGCTTTGGCATTTGCTGAAGCTGTTGTGAAAGAAATATGTACAAGTTCACAGTGCTCTTAGGAGGACACAATTCATTGGTGAACAGTTAGAAGTGTAAACATTAAATGCTGTCGTTTTGTAAGCTTTCACTTTCCAAGAAATGCTTCGTCCATGAATTTTGTGCTCTTTTGTATTTTATAGCGTTTAAAAAGTAGACCACTGACTATTGCTGAATGTAACGACAAAACAAGTTTACCAAAGGATTAAATGATGTGGATCATGTGTTTGTGTCTCTGAAGTGGAGAATAATGGATCAGTTTAGGGCAGTAAACAGGGTCTCATGCTTGACCTTCATTCTTATCACTAATAAGGTTATACTGCTGATAATAATAATAATAATGAAAAATAATAATAAAAATAATAATAATAATAATAATAATAATAATAATAATAATACCTTAGTTACAGTGCTATTTACTGATAGACATGCAAGGCATCATGAATCCTAAAACTAACCAACATAAGGAGTAGGAGGAGACATTTCTACAAGACATTCTACAATACTTCACTCTTAAAACTAAAGGTTCTTCAATTGTTCTTTACAGCACCATAGGCTTTGCAAAGAACATTCTTCTTGTCAAGAACCATATTTCACTGTATATGGTTCTTGAGTTGAGCTATATGGTTCTTTGAAGCTTAAAGAATTTCTTTATGTTTCATTATGGCTTCTTCAGAGCAGTGTATTGGTTCTTCAAGGTATCATCCCTTCACAGGTTAAAGAACCTGAACCCCATAGAGTACTTAAACGTGACATCACTTTTTGGTTCCTTAAAGCAGAAAAGGGGTTTAAAGGATTTTTCTAGAGAACTTATAATAACATGGTTCCTTGTGGCACTGCTGTGAAGAACCATTTCTGGGTTCTTTCAAGCACAAGTAAATAGTATACGTTCTTTAAAGCACCAGTAAATCTAAATAACTTGAGAGTTAAAGGCTTTGAACAACTTAAAAGGGTTCTCCGATGGCATCAGGTTGAAAAACCATTTTTTTGGTTTTAACTGGAACCTTTATTTTTAAGACATTTCTATAAGATACAGAATGGGCCACAATACATAAGTTTGCTATCAAACCGCCAGCATTTATGTTCAGTGATAAGTTTTATTACATTTTTCTATTACGAAAACTGATTATTTTGCACTAAAACAACTCTGTAATGAACCTAGAATGTTTTACATTTTAAAGATTCTTTACAACGTCAAATATCCTTAAGCATGATAAAAAAGAAGTTATAAAGATATTGATCTCTCTCTCTAGCTATGACATCTCAGAAAAGTGTATTGTATATATACATGATATAATTGATCACAATAGCAATATTATATCATGGCATTGCCCAGGCCTATGAGCAAGCATGTTTTATACATTTAATTTAATTTAATTTAATTGATCAAATAAAAAGTTTTCTCTGACTGTTGCGTGACAAGAAAAACATACTTTGACTGGAGGGTCTTTTGACCCTTGTAACTTGTCAAACCCTCAGGGCTTTTGTTAGGAATGTCCACGTGAAGGAACATAAATTTAGGCGAGACCCATTTATTCACACAGTGGGGTGTTTATTTGTTTACATGGTCAGCATGAGTATCGGTAAAGCACCTTCATACTTTGCTGAGTATTTCCAAATTTGACTGTTAGGCAGTGTTAATGCTGTTTTGTAGGTTGCAGGATTAAGAAACTAGTTTGTCAACCTGAAAAGTTCAGAACTCACAGAGGCATTGACTTAAAGTCGTTCCATAAAATATGGTTTCACGACCACTTAAAGTCCAGGTGCTGGCTGCATCTCTCTCGGGGGTGGTTTACACACAGCCACCGGTCCTGTAACAGCCTGCAGTGTTGATGGAAGTGTAATGAGAGCACATCTGTCTCATGAACACGTATAGTGGATAGTTAATAGATTTTTCCTCTAAATGTTACATTTTGTTGATAGCATTTATGAGTCTTCACTCAGTGATTGGGGGCTGACTGACAGAGTTTTCATACTGGCCGCTCTCGATCTTCGGACTTCAGGAGCACAATGTGGCACTTTGTGGCTGGCATAGCACGCTGCTGGCTCTCATCAGAAGTCCACACTGAAATGAGACAGATAGAAAGAATGAGCCAAATGCCATTCTCTGTCCCCTTACACCCCCTGCATGCCTCCGTGTATTTCAGCAAAGAAGAAGGAGTGGGAATGGCATCCTCTCTTTCTGGAGCAACATGCAGGTTCTCGAATGGATTCAGATGTTCACCCAGCCAAAAACTTGCATCTGTATGCTCAATGTTTCGGGTGTCTAGTCATTTCGGGAAATAATTTTTCTAACTTTAAAGATCACAGGGATAAACAAAACCTAAATTCATTAGTTAGTCAAGTGGAAGCTCTCATGTGCTGCATAGTCGCATATTTTGCTTGCTATGAAACCTAAGTAATTAATAACATATGGCAAGCTAGATAGTTAAGTGTATTAATACCGACTACAATTAACAAATGAGTATGTGATTATAATCCTCTTCTAAGTTTCTTATGTAGACTAATGTGTTTGCATCCTCGATGAAAAAGTCAGCAAGTCATTGGCCAAGGTTTCAGCTATGAGATGTGGTGTTCTGTACTTATATTACGTACACTCACCATCCACTTTATTAGGAACATCTGTACACCTGCACATTCATGCAGTTATGTAATCAGCCAATCATGTTGCAGCAGTGCAGTGCAGATACAGGTCAAGAGCTTCACATCAAACATCAGAACGAATAAAAAATGTGATCTTTGTGACTTTAACCGTGGCATGGATGTTGGTGCCAGATGGGCTGGTCTGAGTATTTCAGAAACTGCTGATCTCCTGGGGTTTTCATATACAAGATATAGATATAGAATATATCTATAGAATAATGCGAAAAGCACAAAACATTGAGTGAGTGGCTGTTTTGTGGATGAAATCACCTTGTCGGTAAGAGAGATTAGAGGAAAATGGCCAGACCCGAGGTTTGAGCTGAGAAAAGCATCTCAGCGTGCGCAAAACATAGAACTTTGAGGTGTATGGACTAAAAGAACAGAAGACCACACCAGGTTCCACTCCTGTCAGCCAAAAACAGGAATCTGAGGCTATCATGGGCATAGACTCACCCAAACTGGACAGTTGAAGATTAGAAAAAAATATCACATGGTCTTTTTTTCATGTATTCAACTGTCTAGTTTGGGTGACTCTGTTCCCATGATAGCCTCAGATTCCTGTTCTTGGCTGAAGGAGAGGATCCTGATGTGGTTTTCTGCTGTTGTAGCCAATCCACCCAAAGGTTTGATGTGTTGTGTGTTCTGAGATGATTTTCTGCTCACCACGGAAGTAAATAGTGATTATTTGAGTTACTATAGACTTCCTGTCAGCTCAAAAGATTCTGGTCATTCTCCTCTAATCTCTCTCATCAACAAGGTGTTTCATCATGCAGACCCTCCACTGACAGGATGTTCTTTTGTTTTTTACACAATTCTGTCTAAACTCTAGAGCAGGGGAGTCCAATCTTATCCGGAAAGGGCTGGTGTGGATGCAGGTTTTCATTCCAATCAAGCAGAAGCCACACCTGAGTCTACTGAAAGCCAAGATCAACTGATTAAATAGGAGGAATCAGGTGTGGCTCCTGCTTGGTTGGAATATAAACCTGCACCCACACCGGCGCTTTCCAGATAAGATTGGACACCCCTGCTCTAGAGACTGTTGTGTGTGAAAATCTTAGAAAATCAACAGTTTCTGAAATACTCAAACCCGCCCATCTGGCAACAACAACCATTCCACGGTTAAAGTCACAGAGATCACACTTTTTCCCCATTCTGACATTTGATGTGAAAATTAACTGACGCTCTTGACCTTTAATTGCATGATTTTATGCATTGCATTGCTGCCACATGATTGGCTGATCAGATAACTGCAAAAATGTGCAGGTGTACAGGTGCTCCTAATAAAGTGATTGGTGACTGTATATTAGTTCAGTGTGGCTAGCATCTTTGTTTTCTCTCAGGGTACGTTTGCAGTGTACGTTTCTTCATATTCCTGATAAACAGGTCATCTACACACTAATTAATTCTGCCTAGTAAAAACCGGTCTGTCGTCAATCGGATCAGGAATCACGAAGCTCTCCCTGTTGTTCGTTACAGTCTTGAGGTGTATCCTACCACAGTGAAGCACACTGAGTTTAAATATAGCTACATATCAAATGAAAATGTTCATTTAGCAAAAGTCAGGAATGTTTTCTGCTTTTTCTGGGCTCATGGACTACTGAATTTGTCTGGTTCATAACGTATCACAATAGAAAATGATTCTTATTGATGAACCATACCAAGCATCTCTGATGTAAGATGAACACTAAATATATTGATTCCAGGATTTTTCACTATGGATAAATATCAGAATATGTTTTAAGAACAGGGAGATAATAATATTAGCACTTCTGGCAAAATATTATAAAAATAAATGATAAAAACTTAAATGCAAATGCCCAGCATGCATCAAGATACCAAGAATATATAAAGAATTGTATTGTGGAACCCTGAATCAAATCGAGACAAATTGCAGAGTTTTGGCCAGGAGTAGATGCAGCTGAGAGGCATGTGTGTATATTTGTTGTGCTGAGGTTTGAACTAACAGTCTCTTGGTCAGGAGATGGGTTTGTGGTCTTCAGTGTCCTCCTGACCGCAATACAACACAAGCACAGCATGTGTGAAATCTGCGCATGGGTGAACGTCTCTAGTGCAGCCTGCCAGGCAGCTTGCGGGCATGGACTTCTGGGAAACATCAGGAACCAAATGTCTTAGCCAGGACTGGCAGTAAGGATTGTATGCTTTTAGCGAAACACTTGGCTGGAGAACCACAAGTCGAACTCATTAATGGCCTTGATAGGGTCCCAGTGAAAAGGAGGGACACTGAGGTCTCTCCAAGTGTGTATACATCCTCCAAGTGTGTGTCACGGTTGAATCCAAGACTGGGTTTGATCATGTACATGCTTTGTGGCCATCTCAGGTTAACGAGGGTCTGCTTTTGTTATGGGACCTTTGTCACCAAAGCAACATGTCAAAACCCAGACTCCAAATCGTTCCTTGTCATTTTCAGCCTTGCTGGACATGATATGTTTATTTAGACTTCACACAATTGGATACATCTTGACATGGTTTGTATTTCTCACAGTAACAGAAGCTAAATCAGGGCTCCAACACAATGGTTTGCATCTAGCAACCTGTTAAACAAAAGGATCAAGCAGGAATCTCTTACTAATCCATCAGGATGCTGCCACGCCTGACTGGTTCGAATCCGGAGTGGTATTGTCCTCGTCAGATCCAGGAGCTGACCCTTTCAGCTTTGATGAGATTTACATGAGCCATCCATTGAACCAGGAGCTGGCCTGGTTTTAAACAAGCCTCCTGCTGAATAAACAGAAGCTGTGGAGATCTGGCAGGGCCGCCATTCTTAAATATGGTCAGAACACTCAGAGTTTATTTTGTTTTGGCTGTTCCCCCTTGCGATGACATCCACAGACATATGCCACACTCATTTTATTTGTTCCTATTGGTATTTTTTTCTTTGTTCTCGGTTTGTTTTTGGCCGCTCTCGGGGTGACGGGTTATGGATGGGTCCTGTGAGGCCTAGCTGTCATTTATTCCTTTAGCCGAGAAGCCTCAGAAATGCCTAGTCACCCCTCAACCACTTTTTTCTGCTGGATTTGTAGAAGAATTTGTAGACTGTGCAGGAGCGAACGTTTGGCCGTCTGAGCAATTGTCTGCCAGGGTATTTGGAAATAAACGATCTTGAGAGTAAACAGACATAAAGGAAATATGAAACAATTCATTTTTGTCCGTTCTGCTTAATGTGATGAGAGCTTCGTTTAGCCAGGAATGCAGCTAGATGATAAGGGAACGATAATATTTACTAAACAAAAGCCTCCCTGAGACAGACCCCAGCCAGATACAATAAGAAGTCTAATCTTTTACTGGCAGATTCATTCTTTTGCAGAATCTGCTAAATGTTTTGATGATGTAGATGCTTTTTCTCTTTGGAATGTGATATAATTTCTCACAGTGAGGATTTTATAGGGTTTCGGCATCATGACTTTTCTCAGAAATGCGCTGAGCGGTCATCAACTGCTTTTCAGATTTGATTTGCGATGAACATTTCAGCAACTCGGGAGTTAAGACGTCCGATCCTACACCATGAGCTAATGAAGTTAGATTTCATCGAACACCGATTAGTTTTTATTTTAGACCACTGTGAAGGTACTAAGCAAAAATGGTTCAGGGCAATGCTGGATTTTTAGAGTGCTGCTAAATTCAAAACTCAAACCGATGGTGTAGACAGCAGTGATGCTGTGCAGAACAGCTGTAGTTATTGTAGTGTCCTTCTTAAGAACTTATGCCCAGTGAAGACGTGTGGTAACCACATGACGGTCCTCTGCTGGCAGATGAAAGACAAGGGGGCCGATCTTTTTATTCCGTCTATGGTGGGGTAATAAACCACTCTATTTTATCTTGGACGAGTACAAACAAACAATGTCCTAGCAGGAGGCTATCTACTGCAACAAGGCCTAAGACAAATAGTGTGCTGCGAATGCAGGAGAGCTTAGCTGTAGGTGTTCTACTGTGCAGTATACAAAGAGTTGATAAGAATCATATTAAAAACACAGCAGCACAAGCTCACAGAGGCACCTCCATATGTCTCCTCCATATCTAATATAAGCCGCTGCTGTTCTGCCTCACTGAGAGTTCGAAAAACCCAATGAGATGTGACTGAATAATTGAAGGTAGACAGTAGGGGTATTACGCATTGCCTCCATCTGTATCTGCATTTGTTTATTGTTCCTAATTTTCATGTCTGTATCATATCCAGAAGTGGAAATAGTCTAGACTGGAAGGCCATACGCTAGGAACACACTTTTAGAATCTTCTAAGAAGCTGTGATGCAGTGCTGCTAGTCAAAATGGCCTCCTTTAAGTGGCATTTCATTATAATGCCGGTATGATTTTCCAGGATTTTCTTTTAATAATAACAACAGAGAATGTTCATTTAAGAATGATGAAAACCATTCACAATGAAAGTACAAGATAATATGTTTAAAATGAATGAAATCATTATCTTTGGGGGACCCAGCAGAGATATGCAGTCACATGGAGTGTACTGGTTATATGTGTGCGCACCACTGTTAACTTGTTTCCTATGCAAAGGTTAAGAAAAAAAAGATGAATTTGTCTCCCTTGTCTCTCCTAGAACTTTTTGAGCTAGTTTTTTTTTTTTGTACAATTTTTGAGATGTAGTTGGGGTGGGATCTAATTTGCTGAAACCTGGTAACCCTGTCTGTGAGTTTCATATTCACCCTTTCCAAACTCTGTATGAAAGTAAAAACCGTGTTTTCGTCCTGTGGGATCCAAGTCGCAAAATATATATCTCTTATATAATATTAATATAATATTAATATTATGTCTCAATGTGAAGCTTTTTTTCAGGGGCTTGGGGGTTGTTGGTGGAACACAAATAAGGCACTTTTTATTCGTATCTATATTTTTATTCATTTAAAACACATTATCAGTACATTATGTCAGAATAACCTATTCATGGTCGGTTTCATCCCTAGTAGACAGCATCCTACCGTGAACAATTACTGCAGCAAAAATGTGTTAATCTTTATCCTTATCAGTTACTCTTACATGTGATTTTGGGGGCCTCATTTGCATTCCCCCCTCCCTTTTAAAAAAAAAATAATGTAGGCTCATGTTTATTTAGGCTGAGTGATATCACCAGAGAATGTTTAGAATATTAGCAAAGCTGTTATACTTAAACTACTTGAGTTGACTAAACTGTTTTAAGGAATACGAAGGTATAATAAACAGAAATTATTGTACGTTTGACCTGCGGTTCGGTCGCATCTGGCCAGAGTCTGGAAGTTCCAGCTGAAAACCACTCAGTTTGAACTCAAGAAGAGCAACTCAATTAGGATTCCAAACAGCGCTCCGAAGATTTGCAGAGGAAATGGAGCATACCTATCTGCATCTTGTGGACCAGACTCGTAGGCTTAAGGGGAAATAACAAGAGATTGCGGCAGGAAACGCATTATGAATTGCGGATTGTATAGGTAGAGGGACACGAAGCAGCTTTTGTGTTTTTATAAACATTCTTCTGCCGTGACTTGAAGGGTTTAAGGGATCTTGCGGATGAATCACCTTCTTACTACAGCTCAATTCATGATGCAGTGCACATTTCCAGTGCTTCCATTTTTATATACTGTAACTGCTGGGTGAGATCTAAAGTCAAGCCGCATGCAGGCTCGCAATGGCTTACATTTAGCCTGCTGTTTTAATAACCTTATGTGGGTGTTGAGCCTCAGGGGGAACCCACTGTTTGAGCAGAGCACCTGCCATTCAGCTTGTCACTTTATCCCTCCTAGAACAATACGAATGAGAACAATAGCCACTGGGGGGCAGCTTTATCTCTGACCTCCACCTTGTCAAATTGACTTTAAGACTCAGTAGCGGCAATTCTTGCTTAACTCCCTGGGTTGCTGAACATATAGTGTAGCGTAGTGACAGAGAGAAGGATGGCTGGATTAGCACGAGGGCAGTTTAGAAAAGGACGCAGGAAAGATAAAGCTTTTAGATTCATCACTCTGAGCTGTTGAGAGGAATAAAATGAATGGACAGGACAGAAATGGCAAATTACAGTGTTTAAAAGTAACAGTTTCTCACAGCGAAATTTAAATCATGGGGAAAAAAACAAAAAAAACAACCCAGGACTGATTGGCTTAACACATTAAACTCACAGAAGTTCGTTCCCCGTCCTAATCATTTACAATATTTACTGAACAAAATGATTTATTTTAAATAACTGAATCACACACTGAGAATTTAACTAGTTAAGATGGTTTCCATCCATCTATTTTCTGGTGCACTGATCCTACACATAGTCACGCCCCCATGGGAAGCAGGGCACGAGGTGGGGGGCACCCTGGAATGGGTGCCAACCATCACAGGGCATAATCACACACACGCTCACACACCCATTCAGACACTACGGACAGTTTAGAGATGCCGATCAGTCTACAGCACATAGCTTTGGACTGGGGGAGGAAACCAGAGTACCTGAAGGAAACCCCTGAAGCACAAGAAGAACAAACTCTGCACACCCAGGGCAAAGGTGGGAATCGAATCCCCAACTCCAGAGGTGTGAGGAAAATGTGCTAACAATTAAACCCCCGTACCTCCCAAAACCTAGGTTTAAAAATGAGAAATGATTTCATAACACCCTAAACCATTCGTTTTTGTAACATGAGATCGTCAATGCACCCCTCAAACATCCCGTTAGGGCTACAAAACCTAAGGTTTTACATGTACAGATTACACAAAATGCACCATGACTCTTTCTTCATAGCCAAAAATGATGGATAGGCCCACATCCAAGTTTCCATTCACGAGTCTTTTCCTGAGTAGCTCATGTTATGTTAAAACCTACATTGCTGAGACTTCGTTCTGGTGCATTTGAGAAAGACAGATCCATTCTTGGCCTGGCTGATGTAGAATATAGATGTATAAGGGGAGAGAAATTGCAGAGGAATGTGCTTTGAGAATTAGAGAGAGAGAGAGAGAGATTTGGTTAGTGTATATCATGTCTCCTCAGTGCCTGTGCGCTATAATATGTCTACAATATGGCTCATATTAGTGCCCCTGATGTGCATTTTGTGGAGTAGGGGAAGTCTTTTGAAATTCAATATGCCCTTAAATCAGATTTATAAATGTTTATTTATATTATGTGAACCACACTCGACCAACTGGAGATAGGCCTGTATGCCTATATATGTGTGTATGTGTGTGTGTGTCCTTGAGCCCTAATTCCTACAGTGTAGTCTATAGGAACTTCAGTGCACAGGTTTTTTGGTGGACTAACCAAGTATGGCTATATCTTCAGTATATACATTTGTAAAGGCAGTACAGATATTCATAAGTTAAGTGCCTGGAAACAAGATAACTACTGGCCTCCTGAGGACGATTTCTTAGATGCATCAAGAACAGTATATTTATATAATATATAATTCTTATGCTTTATGCTTGCATTGCATTTCAGCTCACATACGATTGCACTAAGCATAGCACTGAACTTTCTGCAATGACTGACAAATCATCTGGCTTGTTTTGTGGCCTGTAATTAAAAACAAGAGCAATATGATTGATGCCATGTAGGTCTGTCCGAATGCTGAAGATCACTGGTGGATGATGGTTGGAACAGATTGTTCTGTTTTTGTGTAGCATGTTACTGTGCGTGACTGAATGTGGGTTTCCACTGGAACTACAGATGGGCGCATCAATCCTAAATATTGATCTATACTGGTCCTGACATTTCTCTTTGGAAATCGATCTACGCATAAAGATGTTGATTCTAAAAAAAAAGAAACGTTTATATTAGCGAATACATTGCAGTCTTGTTTCTACTTATCATGCAGGCGTGGTGGGAAATTTGTTACTGGGAATGTAGTACTGGGAACCCTGTCCTATTACAGTTTCCCTAGTGCTTCTTCTGGGATAGTGCATAGTTTAGTGGCAAGGGATTGTTTTTTTTTAATCATATGCTGTTCCGAATAAACAGCACAGCTATGCTCAGCTCCATCTCAGCCGCACCATAATGTAATCCATCTAAATATTGTTCTCTTCCCCTGTCTTGTGTCTAGTTAGCATGCACTATCCTCGGTATTTGTTGTCCTATTTATTTAGTGTATGATTTTGCACTCGTCCTATAGTAATATATATATAAACAGCACAGCTATGCTCAGCTCCATCTCAGCCGCACCATAATGTAATCCATCTAAATATTGTTCTCTTCCCCT
>JAOUWY010000054.1:15240272-15253337 GCA_025728095.1 Prietella phreatophila | reverse complement strand
TCCTGGGATAGGCTCCAGGTTCCCCCTGACCCTGAAAAGGATACAGCGGTTGAGGATGGAGGGATGGATGGATGATATTTATTTTGAATATATTTCTTGTACCATGTTTACTGATTTGAGTGTAATTAGTATAATGATACACGTCAGATGAAAATGTATCTTATTTATCTGATATATGTATTCTCTTTTTTTCTTTCTGTAGACCATGCAATATCACAGCTGCATACCTCAGATGTATATTTAAGACTGTAAATAAATGCTTCATTATCAAGAACTCCTGATTCTTGAAGCGGAATCTGATTAATATTCGGCCGCCTCAACCTGCTGAAATCTTGATTGTAGTGAGACTTTACTGAATTATAAGATTGAAATATTTTTTAATATCACTTTTATATGATGGTACACTTTTTACTCTTTAAGTATCATGGATATTGTCAGGTGATAGTGCTTTTGTAACTCTATTGTGATTCATAATGGGGGGCAGATTACAGGGCAATACCCACACGTACACATTCGCACACTCGTTTACACCTATGGGCTATTTAGAGAAATCCAAAATTTTGACAATTTATTTGAAATTCAGCATTTTCTTGGTTAAATGCTGAGGATCTTTTGTAAATGTGGAATTAAGCAATAGCTTTTAATATGGCTCCACTGGTTTGCCGGTGGTTTGTTAGCAAAACTTAACAAAACATAACTAAATGTTAACTAAATTGAAAATAATGTTGATACATATGGTTTAATATCTGTCATCAATATCACAATATTGTTTCACTAAAGTTTCACCACTACTTAATATCAGTATTACTTGGAAAAATTGACTCAAAAAAATAACACAAAAGTGGTATTGCTATCTCTAATGAGACGCAAAGTGGCTCAGTGGATGTACACTGAGAGAACCTTGCCTTTGGCAGAAAATGAGCGCTCAGTCTTGGGCAGCGCTTACAAAACAGAGGTGAAGTAATGTGTCCTGACAGACGCCGAATACATACAGAGTTCAGGCATCTGGAGGTATAGAATTCATACTGAGCATCTAAGAGCAGCTTAGTGAGTGTACTAAGCTTATACTGTGATTGTGATCATTGTGATGAACAGGATATCTAATCTTTTTTTACATTTTTTTTTTATCTTTTTCCTCCAGAGACCTGGACAGAAATAACATCACTCGGATCACCAAGGTGGACTTTTCCGGACTCAAAAACCTCAGAGTTCTGTAAGACTTACAAATCTCTTCAAATCCAAAGCTGTCAAAACCTTAAACATGTCCCAGTTGGGGTACAGGAAAGGATTACTATACAGCACACATCTTAATAAAGCATACAGACATTTAATCTGAGTTGGTTTGACACGACATTCTTTACAGAGCGTGAAGTCACTGTATCATGTTCAGTCAGGCTTTAAACTTATTCTGAAGTCTGAGACACACGGAAGTGCGCGCTTTACAGATCGGCTGTGCTGAACTCAAATAAACAGCTTACAACTGCTCTCGCCATACCATGCAGTGCGCTCAGGTATGTCTAGTGGTGGCACACTGCCAGAGCAGGTGTGTTAGGAGCTTAATGACTGCAGTCACTGAGCGCTATGTGCTGTTTAACTCATGAGCTAGGGCCTGTAAAGAGGGAGTGGCATTTATTTCAAAATAAATGTGAAAAAAAGAAAAACTTATGAATGATGACAAGCTGACATGGTGTATCTTTAAAAAAATACAACTCTGCACTGACCCCTGGGAGCCCACACAGGACCCCCCTTATCGTTCTGGAAGGCTGGTACCATGATCTCCTCAATCTGATAATGTGAAGAAGCCTCTACATACATTCGCAGCTGAAACCTTAAAGGGTAAAAGCCTGGTGTGCAGATCCACAGTCTCCCATAAGACTTGCGCCTGGTTAGCGCTAAGGGCAAGAACAACACAACATACTCTTTAAATACCATATGTGTTAGCTCAGGCTCTAATAGAGAAAGCCCCCCCGCATACACTTTTTTCATCCCTGTGAAGCCTAGGTGTTTGCCTGTGTCCCATATGTTTCTAGAGAATACTTCAAAACCGTCGCGGGCGAGTTGCTGAGCATCGAAGCAAAAGCAACATCTAATATTCCTCACAACACAAAAGCCCATCTGAAGGGGATTGAATAAAATGACTTTTAATGCCAATACAGAAACCAGCAGGGGGCCGATCCCCCATTTATATGAGTAAGCCAGAATCTTATTCGGTTCTTAGCCTGATTTGAGGCATAAGCTACAAGATATGTTTGTTATCTGCAAAGAATGCCATTGTTGCTGATGACCAAAGTTAATTAATATTTAATTTTTTCCCATCTGCTGCATAAAGACTGTGCACACGGTGAGATTTTTAATAGTCCTTTGTAACTGTTGCTCGTCAGACTGTACGAACACGATCCCCGCTGTAAGCCTTGTTACACTTTAGGATCTCGTCTGTCATTAATGTCAGTCAAGACGCAGAAAACGGACACATGCGAGAAGACTCATACGGAGTAGGACAAGCCAGACTACAGGACTGTGCCGCGAATCTTCTGACACTGCCAGAATTTAATCGGAGGAAACATTTGATCGCAGTGGCCGTTAATTGGCTGTCAGGGAACGCGTCAAACTAGCGATCAAAGACTACAGATTTTGGCCTAGGATTATAGGAATCTTTTAGAACGACCTAATCGTAGCCAAAATTGTACAGTGTGAACCTGGCGTAAGACAGTTTTACCGATGGTACATGAGATCCGGGCTAGAAATCTGTCTCATACTGTCTCTACTTACTGTGTCATCACTTACGGACAAAAAAAAAAACCACCGTCTTGTGTATAAACATTTTCTTTAAAAGGCTGGAGAAAAGTTCCAAATTAGAGGCTCTGGGTATTTTAGTCCAGTGTTGCTTGATTTCCCATATAGTTGTGCTAGAGTATCAGTTAGTGGCAGGCTGCTGGGGCTTCCCATGCATGTCACTGCATGTTGGCTCTAATTCAGCCAGACGCAAATCTAAACAAGAATTGGCCATAGAGATGTAGTGCCTTTGTAATGCATCTGGAAAACTTTAGGGGCCCTGTAACACGACATGGTAGAGGTTCAGAGTAGAGGGGCAAACCGAACCTACGTGCCAGGACCTCACAGGCATGTCTGACATCACATGCACTTTCTTGTCACGTTCTGATCATTACAATCAGAGAGGTCACTCAAGATCCTGATAGAACGAAGATAAGCTTATCGTTGACTATTGTGACTAGACAAAGTCATGATGAGTGAGGCCTTTATTATATTTTTTTGTCAATAGTCAATATTTAAAACACATTAACTCAGGTAATTATTGTGTTGTAGCTGCAAATTGGATTGATAATGAAGCTGTTCTTCCTCCACAGGCATTTGGAGAACAATCAGATCAGTGTGATTGAAAGAGGAGCGTTCCAGGACCTCAAACAGCTGGAGAGGCTGTAAGTATAAGTGTCAGACACTAACACACGACTGTTTAGACAAAACATTTGAACCCAACACATATTTATTTCTGTATGTATAAGCAAGAGTTCATCGGTCTCGATCTAAAAATACACCTTAGTGTAGATATTTCTTTTTGGTGTGTTTGAACTTTTGAAGGTGACTTTAATAACTTCCATTTCAAGTGCAAAAAAAGACAGCATCCTCATTTGCTCCCTGCCATGAGACCGACTTATATTTGCTCTCCCCCGGTGAGAATCATAACACCTTGGAGAGAAGTGGACCACTGGGTCAAGCCAAACAGTCAGGCCATTCGTACAGATGGACAAGGTCGAGGAACGCTACACAGCTGTCTGGGGACTGGCTTGTCACTGATTTTCTGAGTTTGTGTGTGAATTGTTTGAGATTTTCTCTTGCCTGTGAAGTTGTATGTATGGTTCTTTCAGAATTTGAGCAAAACCGTTACTCATCATCAGTGTGGTTAGGAAACACAAATCAGAGGACCATCTGCCTTTTTTGCTGTGAGCGGACGTGTGAGTTTGTTGACCACCCCAGAAACCATTTAGTGCTCATCTGCTTCCTAGCTCGTGTGTTTGCCTTGGTTTTACGCATACCTCTGCCTGTCACACACGTTAGGAACGTTTATTTATTTATTTATTTATTTATTTATTTTACAGTTTACAGATTTGCCTTTCCTCACTGATCTCATCTGAACAATGTGACTGTGACTCAAAATCATGTCCATAACCAACCTAGACACTTTCATGTCCTCCAGTGTAATATTGGGCCTCATTTAGGGCTGCAACTAACGATTATTATATCCCTAACCTTTTTACCATTTTTTCATTTATTTAAAATAAAATCCACAAACTGTGTGTTAAAAATATATACTTACACACAAAATCTTTACACAACTGATTGTCCAATTATATAAGACTGAAAATAACCCAATACAAACAGACACACACCGGAATATATATATTATTAATTAAGGATGTGCTTTTTGTGCATCCATAAAAAATAATGCATAAATACTTATATATAAAATAAATTAAGTATATAAACAGTAAACTGAAGAAAGTCATTGTCAGTGACTGGGTATCTGCTAAAGCTAGTGGCGTCACGTTACGTGCGTATGACATCATGTGCTATCGTTTAGGAAGCGGCTAGCGTTCTATTTGAGACGATATTACCTTTCTAAAATTCATACACTAGACGGAAGAGTACATAGTGCATAGTGTAAGTGTATAGTACGTCATTTGTGACACAGTTTTAGTATTTACTCTCCGACGTGTGTTTTCGGAACAGAAGTAATGTAATGAGTAAATCTCCCCATGCCGCGTGCAGACCAACTAATCGATAATGACATTCGTGGACAACAATTTTCATAATCGATTATTATCGATTTGATCCAATAGGTGTTGCAGCTCTAGCCTCATTTATGAACCTTTTAGTAAAGTTGTATTTAAATGTTTGTGTACTCCAACCAAACTAAAAAAAATTCCCAGCAGATTTACCAATGTTTTGGAAACACTGATGTACACATGTGTGTATGTTGACAAATTCATTTCATTTGTGTGTGCTGTTGAAATAAATAAATTGCCAGTTATACAGTTTCAGTGGGGGTTCACGTTCATGAGACTCCTTATATATAAATTTGTACAAACTCAGGAGCTCTCGTAGGATAAAAAAATTATTTTTTCCCCATGCTAACTGTGTTTTCATGAAAACCACATTTCTTGTGTAAATGCTCCCACAAATGATTTATGAATAAAATTGTTCTTATTCCATTTGATAAAAGAGCCCCAGTGATTGTTTTTGAAGCAGTCTTTATTCATATGATAACATAATAAGATGCTGGTAAAGTGCTGGAACATCGATGTTCATTTGTTTTCTCCGAAGAAAATCTCGAGACAGTCTTGGACAGCCTAAATCGATCAACGTAATTTTGAAGGTTGTGTGGGTTTTGATCACATTTTGTTTTGCAGGTCTAGATTTATGGGCCAAAACTGCAGTTTGGCAAGATTTAAAAATCTACTGTATGCTGGGCAAAACATCTTCGGCATCAAAGCTTGCTTGACAGAGTCAAATTTGTCTCATACCCTTAAAAGGCTCTAAAACCACAACACTGTCTCGCCTAGTCAGGCCTAACTCAGGGAAGTGGGGGTTAAGACTTAAGGGACTGTGCCGAAAGCTGATACAACTCCGAGAATCCGTTTTTCTAAGCGTCTGCTGATGTCATGAAGCTGGACAGAGTAAAATAGTGTACAGATGCCAGAACCGTTCCTCCAACGCATGCCTTCATCCTGGTCCTATAACCTCTGGGGTCACTATTATCCCCTCATTCTCTGATTAAATCCCTGTATAAGGGTCGTCTGATGAAAGCCCTGAGTCTGTAGAGGCTCATGTGAGGGATTACGGCTTTTTATGGCTTGCTGCAGGAGATTACATGGGCCATCTTCTGTGGAACACATCCCATTTCCCAGCAGCCTTGGCACAGCTGTGAACCCTGACCCCATGATGCTGCCGTGGGCCAGTTTCTGTGGTCCTGGGTTAGGTGGAAGGGTTAACCTGGCTGATTGCTCTAATCATGAAGATTGATTGGTCTGTCAGAGTGCCGTTTATATTTGTCCTGCCTTCCCATTGATCTCTGTTTTTTGTGCCAGGGCAGATGTTTGTGTGTATCCGCTCTCTGTCAGTGTGCAACGTCAAACAGTCCTAAGCTCTGTCTGTGCCTCTCACGCTCCTCTTCCATCTTAAGCACGCTCATGTTCCATCAGTCATTCCATAAAACCGAAAACCAACCCCCTCCCCATCCCGCACACACACACACACACACACACACACGCACGCATGCACACACACACACAGATCTATGTTTTCTGAAAGGTCATTCCCACACTGTTCCTCAGTGCTTTTAATGTCCATCTTGCATTACACTTCTCATTTGTTTTGACCATGCTGACTCTCGTCCTTTTCCTGCCCTCGATCTCACTCCTTCTCTCCTTTTCTCTCCTCACAGGCGTCTGAACCGGAACCGGCTACAGGTTCTGTCGGAGCTGCTATTCCAGTCCACACCCAAGCTGGGCCGCCTGTAAGTCTATGATTCTTTGATATTCCAGCTAAGAAAAAAATTACAAATCAAAACAGTGGTCAAACTTCCCTGCTGTCTTTATTTTGATCATTGTCCTGGGAGGGAGCTCAGTCAAATATTTGGCTTTCTCCACAATACTGTTTAAAAAGGACGTCATCAGAACAGGGTCTTGTTATTTGCTGTGGTTTCCTACTCCAGATGTGGCTCTTTTATACAGGCTGAGGGCCTGGGCAGGCGTAACGCGACACGGCTCCACTCTATGTTACTCACGGTGTGGTGAAGGTGTGTTACCAGGAATGTTTAACTTGGAAAGACCAGATTCCTGTCACTGAAGTTAATTTTCCTGCTCCAGTTTTGAGCGTGAGGGCCAGTTGACACAGAGTTTCTAGGTCTAGTTACCAAGGAAGTCTTTATTTACAAATTTACGATCCTCGTCGAAGAGAAATTGCTCAGGTTAGCCTCGAGTCAGAGCAGGGGTTAAGATTTTTAAGTGTTGATTTTGGGGTGGTTTGCATTATTAAAGGATGGATATGTGACATGTGAGTCACTCTGGGGCTTTTTATGTGCTCTCGAACCTTCTATGAGTAGCACTTTGTTTCAGAGGTCACTTTGCCCCTGTTTTCTCTGCTGCTGGGAAGATCACACTGACATGTTAGCACTCCAGGGCACTTGATTTGCAAAGATGTTTGATACATGGATGATTACAACGATCAGGACTCGGTTTACAGACATGAAATTCCCTTTCATGTCAGCCACGCCTCACTAAGCAGCATTTAATATTTCTTCAGTGGATAGCCGAGCCTTTACAGAAACAATCAGCAGGAATGATGGTTTAATTTCCTCTCTGTTGCCAGCAGTTCCATAAAGCATTATTGGCAGTGCTGTTCTTATTTATCACAACTTAATAAGTGTTCTCTCTGGCTGCAGGCTATAGTGAAGGAGTGGAAATGTTGAAGGAATGCCAGGCATTTACACCAAATCCCTTTATTTCTTATCCCCTCACTATTATTTAAATTATACCATTTGATTTTTTTTCTCTTCTTTTCTTTGGCAACCTACAAGGGTTGTATAGGATTGGGGGTGGCTTCCCAATAACTTTGCCTTGTCACAGTTGGTTAGGCTTGGTGGTACTGTGAAACGAACCTATGTCTAACCTTCCCATTAAAAACCCTGAGGTGTTGCCAGTTGGATTTAGCAACACGAAGGAACATGCTCAGCTCAGAACAGGGCTAGAAAAAGCAACCAACTCTGACTTATGCTAGCAGGGGTCAAGGAAAGGTAACAGGCGTGTTCTGCCTGAAAGGCAGGCCTGAGGTGAAAGGAAGTGGAACATTGGTGGTCTGGGTGGGTGTGAGAGACCTCACTGTGGCAGGCCCAGGTGTTGTGAGACAGGCTGGGACAGTGGGAGGCAGTAAAGGAGAAACAGTGGCCGTTATAGGGTCATGACAGCTAGCACGGTCCATTTGTGGTCAGTGTGTGTGTAGCGCCGCTCTCTGCTCTGCCTTGAAGGAAAGCGTGTGGTTGCAGTTATAGACTCTGCGCAGTGCAGGCCAAGATATTTGCTTTTTACACATGCACACATACTCACAAACTCCAACACGCACACACATGCAGCGCACGGAGTTGGTTGGGTTCAGTTTCCAAAGATTCCTCCTCCCACCCTTGCTCTCTCATACCTCCATACCGATGGATAATGGGAAGCAAATGAAGAATGAGAGCTCGGCCATGAGCATGCCTGCTTCTGTTTATTAATTGTGGAGCAAAGCAAGCCTCCATATTAACTTCTCTTCCTGTGTGGAGTCAGGCCCCATGTGCTGGATAGGTTTGAGCATGGGTTATTCAGTCAGGAAGAGCTACAGAGCTCCACCTCTGTCATTACGCTGGGCTCAGGTTGTGTGTGATTGTTGTGATTTGGGGGAAATGGGTGCATAGCGCATAGTGAATCCTCCTTCAGATAATTCTGAGCTCTCGCTTTCTCTTTCATTTTCTGGACTCGATTATTCTGGCGGAGGTGAGCAGTTAGCCTGTCAGGACATAATGATCACCTCTCATGACTGTTTTATTGATTGATCAGGCCTAAAGTTTGCCTGACGCCTGCACAGCCATAAAGATTTGGGCACAGGCCAGCTTCCTTCTGGCTTGCATGTGCCTTTGCTTCTGAGAATCTTTGGCTGCGCTTTGTTTTTGTATCATGAGCAATTCTGTTTTCCCCTCTTGTCATCCCCCAACTTGGCGAGTTTGTTTTCTTTTCACAGCACTTATTTATTAGGAACAAATCAGCCTCCCACACATGGGGCGGAGTCTCTACCGGCTGGTTTGTGCCTCTCCTGGCCCGGAGCTTTACACTCCAGATGGGAAGCAGAGCCTGGCTTTCTGAGTACTACAAAAAATCCCAAACCATTTGATTCCAGCCTGCATTCTGTACATGTGACTCTAGCACCTAGCTAGCACAATGAATTTCTCATCAGTACTTCCCAAACTGCATCATTATAACTGATGTTTTACCTCTTTACACACTAATATATCTTTAGAGCAAGAACTAGATGCACCAGCAGGACTAGTATTTACACGATAATTACAGTAATTGTATATTGCCGTGTAAAGTAGTGTGTTTCGGTGGCCGCAATAGCTGCCTAATAACGCAGCGCGTCTCGAGCGTATAAACCGTGGAGCTGTGGCTCAGCGGCCCACGGATTGTTTTCAGAGAATCTAAACCTCCCAGAATCCAGCCAAACCTCGTCCAAAATAGGGCTCGGTTTTTAAAGGCCAGACAGCTTAGTGATTTACTCCAAAGTCATATTTAGATAAATATAAGCTCCAAAGACTTCGAAAGTACTGAGGGAAAGCCGGCTGTATCCAAGGAGCTCAACGGAAAAAAAAGCTGAATTAGTTTTTTTCCTTTAATAGAGCGGGTTTTTTCAGTAATCTACCAGCTTGTTTGGAAGCAGCAGGGGAGCAGATAAGACTTGTGCGAGACCGAGGGAGACAGTGGGAAGCGTTTCTCTGTTGTCAGACAGAGAAAGCTAATATTTTCAATTATGCTTCAGCTGGAGAGCTGTCAGTTCGTTAGTCCCTGTTCACCCTGACTTTCACATCATCATTGGCAGCTACTTAACCCTGTCAGATTTCAGGAAACCGAGTCAATACACAGACTGAACTAAACGTGTTCCTGAGCTTCTGCTCACGTGAGCATTTCTCTTTCTGTTTCTGCTGACAGGAGGTCGGAATAAATGAAGCTGTTTGCACTTAGCAAAGGTTGATTTCTGGCAAGAAACAGACATATTTCCAACCTTGTCAGAACCCATGACTATACAAAGTTAAAATTTAGATGATGCATGCAAATATGTGTGTTGCGACTCATAAGCCAAGATTTCTAGCAATTTTATAATGTAACACCTCCCTGTTATGAGGGAAAACAACAATATATTGTTGCCGTATAGTTTACAGAAAATTTATATGTACATACTGTGAACTAAAAATAGAAACACACACATGGAAACTATTTAGGTTTCCAAATAAAGGCAAAGCATGTAGGTAGAGAAAGTGTTTTGGTAGTGGATCTGAATATCATAAACGTCTCTTAGATGGCTAGAAGGTGAAGCGGACGAGCTTGGCCTTAGACCAATCTGTCAAAGCTAAAAAAAAATTGTGGGTGTGTAACCTCTCCTCAGGTGTTGGAAATAAGCATATTCTCATCCAGCATTGTTTCTGCATCCAAGGTCTCAGGCACCAAGAGATCTGCTTTTATTGAAGTTCAAGGGAGAAAAAAAAGCAGCTATTTTTCCATTGTTAGAGTTTTTTGTTCCTGGCCTAGGTTTTGTTGTATGTTCCCAAGCTAAGTATAAATCTTATCCTCTCTCTGAGCTGTTTGGACATCTCAGAGTCTGTAGTTCTTCTCGATCTGAACATACACAAGTTTTGCTCGAGGGGAATGTACTCTTTGATATGCCTGCATGCTCGAATAGCATATTTATGTGAGCATGTGTATGTTTGTGAATCGGAAGCATGGTGTGGGGCCCACAGAGCCACCCAGTGTTCTAAAGGCTGCACTGCTCACACAGCTGGACCTCAGTTTGATGGTCCATGGCTCTCAGTGCTCATGTGAGGTCTGTTCTACCAAACAGAGCAAGAGAATGAGAGAAAGAAAAAGAAAAGTGTGAGGAAAAAATCTGCATGCTAAGCTACTGATTAGATTTGGTTAAACAAAGGCAGATTATTACAAATGACTTGAACATACTTTATTGCTTTTGTAATTAGTTAACCAGATGCGCAAACATAAATCTCCTGTCAATGTATCTACAATGAGAGACAATAGACAGCAAGAAATTCATCCTGTCCTAATAGACCAAAAAAAAAAAAAGTTCCCAGTCACCCTTGCGTGAGTTTGCGTTTGTGTGTGGTAAATATGTTTACAAGTCCAAGCAATTCCTGTATTTTGGTTTTGCCCACAATGAGAATGAGAACTTGTATCACTTAAGAGCTTTTTAAAAGCATTATTATACACTTATTATAACCTACTAGAGAAAGCGTGATACCACTTTTAGTTTTCTGATACCAATACTGAAACCCCAAGTATCACTTGATATTGATTTTCATCAGATGTTTATTCACTTCACTTAAAATATACAGGAAAAAACGAAATAGCTAAAAACATGACTCATAGAAAAGGGCAGATTTATTCTGTTAATCTCTTTCAAATATAAATCCAAATAAAGTTTAAATGTAATAAAAACAATCCTAACCCAAAATACAGTCAAATCTCTTTATATGTAAACATTTCCAGTTCCAAAAACAAAATCGTTTCCAAAAAAAGGGTCCACGCAACTTAAATGAGATCAACTCACACACAATGGCTTTGCTGAAAAGCTGTGACCACTGAATGTTATCGTGTGACTCATTTTAACCTGCTTTATCTTGATGATGCTACAAGCAATTCTGTGATATTTAAAGCTATATTTCTTTCCAAATCTGATCAAATTCATGACCCCCATATCCAATCAACATTTTTTTTGCTGGTATCAACCTGATACCAATGTTTGGTACCTCCTTTATATTGTGCAACAATTGATTTTCTACTTGCTCAGAAATGTTAGTAACTTTTTGCTCAGAGTCTTGCCTTTGCTTTAATTCACTTCACCACTTAGCTACATTTCGTTTCATTTAGATTTTTCTAAGAATGTTCTAAGATCTGTTCACACAAAGACCTCCTACGTCTTTGCCAGACGAATTCTGTTTGGTCAATGTTATATAATGGTAAGTACTTAAATTGGCCCGAGGATTTCCTTACAAGAAGTGGTTCAGCTTTAAGTATCAGGTGGGGGTGTATTTCGAAAGACAAGTAGGTTGAGTGACATTTCGATGGTTAGAACGTATATATAGATATATACGCATTACACGCATGCACTCAAGCGGGGACTTCTAAATTTGTTCCTCTAAATCCCGTGTGGGGACGTCCTAAATGGACTCTTAGATCTCGAGCGTTTTTGCTGTGGATTAGTCGGATTGTGAAGATGTCTTCGTTGGTGGAGACTGAGAGGCAAGTTCTAGAGAGAGAGAGAGAGAGAGAGAGAGAGAGAGAGAGAGAGAGAGAGACATGCAATGGAACTGCTTCTCTGGGGAGTATATTAAAAGTACAATAATTTTGCATGTAGGAAAAAGTTAAGGATGAAATCTGTTTTGTCTACAGACTGAGTAGATGCAATGCTAATGACATTTATCGAGGACACATTTATAGAGGTGTTTGCCTCAGGTGGTTGATAGGGATTGTGTTGTCTAGGCTGTAGGACTGTTAAAAAAGTACAAGTGTGTCCTCTGAAAAGAGGACTATACCCCTACCCCCATCACAGGCAGCAACAGGGGACAAGGCCTAATGTGGCATGGATTTGATGTGCATGAAAATGCAGTTAGTTTGTATCCTACAAAGAGCTCCTGAGTTTGTGTAAATGTAATTTGAAGAAGAATTACTAATGTGAATCCTGACTGATTGGCTACAAATCGTATAACTGGTATGAAAATATATAAAAGGAAGATAACACAAATCCATAAATTAAGACAAATAAGCCTAGCCATTCAATTATCAAAAATTTATAAATAATTAGGGTGTGCTGGCCTGTGCATATGGTAACACTGAAATGGCGGCGCTGGCATTATTAGAAAAACAACCCCAAAGCATAATTTTTCCACCTCCATGTTTGACGGTGTGGATGGTGTTCTTGGGGTTGTTGGCAGCATTCCTCCTCCTCCAAACATGGCGAGATGAGTTGATGCCAAAGAGCTCAATTTTAGTCTCATCTGACCATCAGTTGTCCTCTGATGGTCAGATGAGACCAAAATGGAGCTCTTTGGCATCAACCCAACTTGCCGTGTTTGGAGGAGGAGGAATGCTGCCTAACCCCAAGAACACCATCCACACTGTCAAACATGGAGGTGGAAACATTATGCTTTGTAGGTGTTTTACTGCTAAGGTGACAGGACAACTTCACCGCATCAAAGGGACGATGGACAGGGCCATGTACCGTCAAATCTTGGGTGAG
>JAOUWY010000054.1:15205428-15222676 GCA_025728095.1 Prietella phreatophila | reverse complement strand
GATGTTATACTGCACTCCTGTAGGACTGTTTATGGACCATACTCAGAGATCAGTGAGGGTTTAATACTGAACATCAGTACACCCTTTCCCATTCAAGTAAGGTGGCTTTTTTTTGAGTTGCATTAAAACTGATTGCTTCTTAAAAGTGTTTGCCCATCACACTAATAAAGTGGCTGATTCAGACAACCGCTGCAACTTTTAAGACACACCTTAATAGTCAACTGAATAGTTTAAGCCATGTTTATGCTGTGGTTGGAATCCTATAGTTGTCGAACCTTGTAAACAAAGTACACATGGAACGGAAAGACAGGGCAAGATTCGGGAGGGGAAGTGAAGATTTTTCCAGTATTTAATATGTGGCAAAGGATTTATCAGGAACTACGCTGGTACATGAATGACTCAAGAGACTTTGGGGCGCCTTGAATTATTGTTCTTGGGGTTAGGAAGTGCGTGTGTATCCTCATGGCTTTGTGTAGTGATGCATGGTATAGGCTGCTGACCCCAGGTGCCCTGCAGGTGTGCTGGGGCGGGCTGACTGGAATGTGGCCCCACTCTAAGAGATTCCCATCAGCCTGGGCATTCCACATACAGGAACATGGACAAAGGCCAGTAGTGTATAAAGCTGAGCTGGGACGGTCTTTTCTGAAGCCCCCTGTCCACCTTGACTGACTGTAGATAATTGGCTTGTGTCAGAGAAAAAAGATGGGGGCTGTTTCCACAACAGTCAAAGTGGAAGCAGGTGTCTTTTCTCACCGGGTGCTGTGTGGTATCCAAAAGGCAGCGATGATCCTTGACCTCTTTGTTAGCAATGACAGTGCTAACCCTACATCTAAGCAACAGCATCTTGATACTTGATTAATATCTTGGTAGGAGGAGAACATGTACACAACCACTTACAAATATATGCCTGCAAAGCTACAGAGCTTAAAAGTGAAGCTGTATAATTGATGTATTTGTACGTGTCAGAGTTACTTATGTGTCCACTAATGAGATTATCATACTGGGCGTTTCCGTTCGGGGCAGCAGCACAGCACGAGGCCGAGTCTTGGTGCGCCCGGCCAAAAAGATGAGTCGACCAGCTTTTCAAGTTCGGCTTAAGTGGCCCCTGGTCTCTTGTTAAAATTAGAAGCTGTTCTCCTCCTGCCAAGAGTGTGGTCATTCTATTCATACTCTCCTTCTGTAAAATGATTTGAGTATCTTGCAAGAAGAAGAAAAAAAGGTCCCACGGTGGTACTGTACGCTGGGTTCAATTAAAACCAAAGAACCTCGGAAATCATGTTTCACTCCTTTTGCTCACAAGTCATCAGAATTCTCCCAAAGGTCAAGACGCTACCGAGTGGGATTTTGCAGTTCCTCTTATGGAGATTGCATCGGACTTAGCAGGAAACCTGCCTACTAAGTAGCCTAAGCGTCATATCTCTTTTTGAGGAGTGAGTCTTTGCTATTTCTCAGTGAAGCCAAATTGCTGGAGTTCCTTATTCAAGCTCAGAGTGCTTTTGTTCAGTTTTGCTCCGAGCATTGTGTCCCCCGAACACCGTTCCACAAAAACAGCTAATGAGTTCAAAGGAATGCGAGCAATGTGGGTTGTGCACAGTTTACAACCATTTGTACTCACAAGAGAAAAAGAAACAAAACCCCAGAAACTAGAGCAGCAACAATGTTCATTAATTACATAACTGTATAAACTGTAATATCTTAATAAGACGCATATGTGATTGTGTAGGGAAGTGTAAATAATACGTAGACCTCTCTCATGGAAGCCGATGCAGTACAGCTTGTGCGGCCGTCTCAGATGCACAGTTGTAAAACACAAAACACAGATCTTTGATCCAGACAGTCTGACAGCATAGTCCTGACTGCAAAGCTGCCAGATTCCCTATTTTTAGGGCGGAATCTAAACAATTTGTTTTCTGAACATATTCGTGCGCAATATGTAGGAGACGCTCCGACATGATCTCCTGTTATTTCTCCACGGACTCTGTTTAAATATTAGCTTTGTGCGAAAACAAACGTGGCGTCAGAGAACACAGGCCCCCTGTTGACTGCGGAGATGGTCGGCTTTGCGACGGCGCAAATATTTTGGCGGATGGTTTATTTTCCTGTGAGAAAATAAACACGGTGCGGTGTTGCTACGGTGAGCAGGCCTGGGTGAAGCTCGCTGGCAGCAGACCCAGTGGACGGAACAAAAACACCATGAGAGTTTTTCATTACTTCAGGGGTGGGAAGAGGAGAATGAGTGCAGCTTGACCGGAGCACAGCAGTGAATCTCACCGCTGGAGCTCCTGTATTGAATGCTAATAGACGACGTGAAACCGCAGAGGTGTTCGACTCGCAGGAGAGCTAATGCTTTCATGCTTAGAGGTGTAATCTGTATACCAGAGAGATAATATAGTGGTAGAATTTGATCTATTAAATGCCAGGTGTGTCAGAATAGTCACTCCCTGTCATTTTAGTCCTTTTCTGTCATGTGTTTCCATTGTCTGGGTAATGGTCCATTTGATCAAAATAAACTATTGTTCCACGGCGCCCTGAAGATATCTCTGTTCCCACACATCAAAACATCTATTTTTCACCCCTGCCAACATCACTGCCAGCTTCACAGGTGCCACTGAAGCCCAGCCAGCGTATTAGTCATTAGAAGCAGATCTAAAGTGTCAGCTAGCATATTTATTTGTTTGATCTGTGCTCTTTGCCTGTAGTGAGTTTTACCCTTTTTGGTTTAAAAGAGACAGTGATAAGGCCTAAATCATCCTGGGTAGTATAATGGTTGAGGTTTTACAGTGTGGCACTTATTCAAACTCTCCAAAAATGTAGAGAGAGCCGTTGCCCAACCAGTGCAAGTCAAATCAAAATACCAGCATGAACCTCTCTCATAATGCTGTTATCTATCCAAAAGGAAAGAGTTTTTGTAAACACCATCTTCCATTCCCTCTGCACACACACAAGCTAGTTTTGTGTCTTGGGAATCCTTTTGTGATTCAGTTTCCCTGGCTTGGCCTATTTCCATAGCACCTGGTCCTGAAGTGGAACTTTTACTGATGAGTCTTACTGAGTGAAATGTGATTGAATAGAAATTCTAGCCAGGGTAAACTTACAAATGGGTACAATTAATGCTTAATTTGTTCTGGATTGCCTTTAAAGTTAGTTGCTGGAACACCTAAATGCTTAACTTTGAGAGAACTTTTTTTTTTACATTGTGTTTTAAATTCGAAGAACGGACGTTACATTCCACTTGGTAACCGACATTAGCAGTTAATCTTTAGCTCATGGAATTAGCTCCGGGCTTTATTAAGGATATAAAACATGGAAGGGAGTCTCCTCGTTGAGTTATATCAGACTTTTGAACTTTATGATGTGGTGCAGATGTTCCTCACAAAACGTAAATACAGCACTTAGAGCTTAGTAGTGTCTTCTCAGATTAGATCTACAGCTCACATAGGAATATGGTGAAAGCTCTGGGTGGAAAAGTTGGCAAGAGACAAGATCATGTCCTGATCCAGGATGCATTGTTCCCAAGTACCTTATTGATTTATTCAAACACAAAATAGGAGTTGAAGAGGCTCCATAGTTAGATGACAACCTTTCCAGACAATAAATGCCTTAAAACCTTCAGTAAAGTGTAAATTTTGCTTAACACATTCATGCAGCATGGAGCTCTGTGTCATCTCTGAGCCAATGTGTGAACAAAATGTGAGGATGTGTGTATGAGTCGTCTGGGAGTGATGGGATTGATGTGCACTTAGATGCTGGAACATGCACAGTAGATTCAGTAGATTGCATTTGCAGGTCGGGTGTTTAAGTTATTACTTGAAGATGAGGAATGCTGACAAAAGCATAGAAAAACGTCATTCTATGAAATTCCTGTTATAAAATACCCTCGATAACAAATTTTCTGACAGAGGTCAGAATTATCATTTTGATTAAGTACAGTTCTGAACGCAGTCTTCTTGTGGGATCTGGGAGGGTAAATTAGCGGCTTGTTTTAATGAGAATGGCTCAAAGTGATTCTTGACTGACATGGGAGGAGGTAAAAGAGCAGGAGTGCCTTTGAAGCTGCAATGACGGCTGCCTGATGAGTTCTTTTGCACTGTGCTGATGACCTTTACCCTCCTGGGCCTGGCTTAAGCATAGCTTAGCGTCACTGGGAGACCTGTTGCCAGAGACACCCTGTGATATCCAAATTCATGAGAGCAAACGGGTTTGACCCCTGAGCCAATGGATTACACTTAAGTGTCTTGACTAATGTTAGATTAGATTTTTGGTTGAGTGTCTGAGGTACATTCGTTACCATGTTTGGTAGCATGAGTGGTAGTCAGTAGATACCACCCAAAGTGAAATTAGAGTGGCTGGCATGCGCTTTATTAATCTTTTCTTCAGGCTAAAATAAAAAGGAGCTGCTTGCAAGCCATAACAGTCTTGTTAGGTGTTCTCCATTTAGGAAACCACCTGGGAGTTTATTTCCATGTACAAAATGATCTGATAATAGGCCAAGCAGTGGGGCACATCATTTGCATGATGTAACCAAATACAAATACATATGCAAATTCAAGACCATGTGCCTACACTGTCATTCATTCATTATTAGTAACTGCCTGCTCATGAATGCAGTGGTTCGAATTAGGCTACTAGTTTGTTCATATTTGATAGATGTGATTAGGAGGATAAAATCTAGATGGTTTTAGTTTTGTTCAAATCTAATAGCAATTTCTCTGTGTGCTATTTAAATTGTTTGCTACTAATCTAACTGCTGCAATCAGTTTAATAATGCGCCCTCTGATGCTCAAATCAGTTTTAAGATCAGCATGCTTTCTCACTGTTCTTTTGGCTTTGACGGGGCCTCTGCGGCAGTTTGAAGCTGTCAGTAGCAGTAGCTGTGTGGGTGTAGGCTGATGGATGAAGCTGGTTGTGGCATCTTCACCTCTGAATGCTCCATCATGCACAGATGTCTCAGCTGGCTGGAGATCATAAGAGAAATGTTTAACATTTAGGTGACACATGTAGCACAAGGATTTGGGGGGCGTTTTATGTCTTGCTGCTGGACTGACTGGCAACATGCATGATGCTTTTTTTTTTGTTTGTTTATCTAATTGGCTTGTAGTTTGTTTGTTTCGTAATCTCTCTGCTTGGAAAACGTTTTTTTTTGCACTGTCATGTACAGCCATTTCTATTATAAATTGCTTTGGGGGAATGATTTTGAAACCATCCATCCCTGACATGTGAGTCCACATAATTTCCTTTTGAAAATTCAGGGACAGAAAGCCTGCATAGTCAGGTTTAGGTCATTGCATGGATCTTTCTAAGCTCTCGAACCCACCTAGCCCCCACCTTCCCACTGTTCCCCTTTAAATAAGGGAGACTAGAGAATACACCCACTTAATTAAGAATTTTAATCAGCTTTATCAATTTTTCTTGGCAGCATGTGGCTTTTGCTAAATCCAGCATAATCGCAGTGGCACAGCCTCTACACTGCTTTGTCTTCCTGCATGTTTTTATCTCTTAATAAGGGGATAACACTTGGAAATTGATTCATCTACTTTCATGCTGTGAAGTATTAATCAAATTATTGTAGCGATAATGACTTCACTTTTCCACTTGCACTTTTCTTTCTCATAGCAGGTTAAAATGTGAGCCCTCATGCACTTGTTAGCATTATTTAATGGTAATGAGATACATCCCATGTGTCATTTAATAATAATAAAAAAAATCTAAAGGATTTAAGAGTATTGTGCTGAAAACTCTGGAACAAATGATGTTTTTTTTTTCCAATAATTTTAATTCAGTTCAACAAAAGAAAGCAATCTTTGAAACTCTTTATCTATATTACATTTGTTTTCTTTTGACAGTGGAAATGAACAAAAGCTGTGACCTATTTCAGTACATAAACTATGGTTGCTCAGTTATGTGCTGTTTATTTCCTTTCTTGTAAACACGTCAGTTCTTTGGCATTTGGTTGGTTTGGTATTTCCCACATTAAAAAAAACAAAAGCAAAAAAAAATGCTTCTTCAGTGGACATTACAGTTCATTATAGTTTTATGGCATACACTGTATGGCCAAAAGTTTGTGGATCCCTTACCCTCACACCCATATGTGGGTCTTCCACAAACTGTTGCCACAAAGTTGAAAGCAGACAATTGTATAGAATTATAGAAAGTTTTTGTATTCTGTAGAATTAACAAATTCCTTTCACTGGAAGTAACATGTTCAAACATGTTCCAGCATAACGGTGTCCCTGTGAACAATGCGAGGACCATGAAGATATGGTTTGCCAAGGGTGGAGTGGAAGAACTCAAGTGTCCTGCACAGAGCCCTGACCTCTACCCCACTAAACAACTTTGGGATGAACTGGAATAAAGCCTTCCTATTTAATCTCACTAATGCTCTTGTGGCTAAATGGCCAAATCCCCACATGCTTCAAAACGTAGTGGAAAGCCGACCCTGAAGAGTAGAGGTTATTATAACAGGACAAGGGGGACTCTGCCTGGAATGGGATGTTCAACAAGCACATATGGCTGTGATGGTCAGGGTGTCCACAAACATTTAGCAATATAGACTAGAGGTGTGCATCAGGTCTGCAGTCCTGTAGGAGTCACATGAGAGGGAGGGTTTTACTTTCATGTAGGTGCTACGGAGTGGTCAGATATGATGCATGTGGAACAGGGTTGTGGTGGTTTAAATTAGGCTAGTAGTTTGTTTATATTTTGGAAAAGACAACCATTGTAATTTTGCTAGAAAATATCAGAAGGGAAGAAGAGAACGAGGGAGGAAGTATGGAAGGAAGTGTTCAAATAGAAATACAGATAGAAAATATTTGATACTGATACTGTCATTGTGTTACACTCTTAATGTGTATCTAATGGAGACAAGCTCTACCTTATACTACATCATAAAAACTCCCCTTTAACTGTCAGGTGTGAGTTGATGGCACGCGAGGACGTTTTGATTGGGTCCAGGCTACTTTGATTCCTAAACACCCTGTCTGGCTGCACACACACTGCTCCTGTCACATCTCACCAGCTGCTACTTGTTCACAGCACTCTGTGGTTTGGAACCTGACCTCTTTGGATCCAGCATACGACGCCACGCCTGAACGGCGCTCCGAATGCAGCATGGAGGATCGGCTGATTTGTTAGGTGTGAGAATAGAATCAGAGACAGCTTATTTCCGTTGTGTAATTCTCACCTCTACCGATTGGCCAGGAGCAGCATCTTAGTTTGATGTTGAATGCTGCTCAAGCAAGACTTGTGGGAGCACTTTCTGCAGACTGAATACTGGACATTTTAGCGTCTGTGTTTTTTTTTGTTTTTTTTTTATCAGTCCTCAGAGCTTCATTGGATTTGCGAGGTTTCTTGTGGTATGCCGACATTAGTCACAGTCAGGTCTGTTGCAAAACATGCCAGAATCATGATGAAATATTTGTCCTGAATGTTTTTACATTGAGTGTGTATCAAGGAATGAGAACCATATGGGTCTTAAAACATACTGGCAAACAAGTGTTCACTTTAAGCTGTCACTTGGTACCTACTTTTATGGGGTAATAATTTAGGAAATAATGGGAGCTGGGTACTAATATCTGACATTTTGTACTAAAATAACTCACCATACCACCTGAGGCAACAGCAATGGAATTTAAAAAGGTGAACTAAAAGACCACCCATGGGTAAAAACCCCACCTGTGTGAAGGTGCCTGTGCTGGCCAGATGCATAAGGAGTACCTGGAGGAGTCCACCATACTGTGTCAAACACCTCTACTGGTAGACTGGTAGTCTCCTGACCTTGTTGAGTGGATCCAGACACATCCTCTTCACCCCTCCTCTTTCAAAGTGAATTCCAACATGTTTCCTGCTGTCATGGGGCCTGGTGCCACCTAAATCCATTCAAAGGTCTAACGTTGGTTGGACTTGCCTATGTGTAGCGCCTGCAGATGGAAACCACTTTTGATTGCTTCGAACTCCTAGTCCCGTTGACCCCTGACCTAGACATTGAAGCCTTTGGCGTTGCTCTATCACTGGAGGTCGGGACATAGAGCCACTTGTCAGTATGGATGGGTCAGGCCTGAGAGTGCAGGTTTACTGAAAATCACAGCTGCTCGGTTTTTTTTTTTTTGGTTTTTTTTTTTGCTTTTGATCTTACTCAAATGTGTAAAATATTGGGTGTGCCTGGATCTTGTCAGGATTCTTCACTTGCTTTTGAAGTACCAGACCAACTGTGGGAAAATGCCCTTCATACTTTTTGGAAACCAGGAGGGCTACATTGCTGGCACACATCACTCCTTCTTTTATTAGTCTCCATTTAAATGTTGCCACCAAGTCTATATTTACAACAGCGTTTTATCAAAGAAGGCTCCAAAATGTGAAAAATGTGAGCCATGTTTACAACAATAGTTGTAGCTTGATACATATGGTGGTATTTATAAAATGTGTCTGGGGATGCAGCTTGATTAAAATCAGAATCTTATTTTTCAATTTCAGTATTGTCCTAATAGCGCTTCTCTGCTAAGCATCTAAGATGACTGGAGGCAACCTTTCTGATTAGCTGCTTTGGAGAATAGTTCTGTTACACTCTAAGTGATGAAAATGTATAATATTTCTAGTAGTATTTGAAAACCTCTGTAAAATTCACACAGAGGTATATTTGAAATGATTTACTGTTAGAATGTTTGTACTGGTAGATGACTCTCTCTCTCTCTCTCTCTCTCTCTCTCTCTAGAGTACAGTAATTGGCCATTTATTAGCACTAATGTGTCGATTACTTGCCATTGCCTCACTCTGTCAATTGGATATGAACTCCGAGATTAACAATCTGAGTGCAGAAAACCGAAGAGAATTGAGTAAAGAGGGAAACTCTGCCCCCTAAAAGAAAACCTTGAGACACACCTACGTAGTGAGGAACATGTGTTCAGGAGCCTTGCCATAAACAACACTTCCCTAAACTATGTGGTGCCCCTGGGAGAGTGGAAGAGGTGAACCAGGGAAACTGGGCCCTCTGTCTACTGCAGAACTTAACTATTTTCACCTGCTATAATACTTTTAGCATCAATGGAAGATCCAGCGAATTACCCTGCATTATCTGTACCTCTTTCTGTTTTGTACAACTTTGAAAGTATACAAATAAAGCGCTTAATGAACTTTTGTAGTGTAAGTTCCCGTTTGATTCTATTGATTGTGTGAATTTTTTGTACACACAATCAACCTGTTTAACCACTTACCTTGAAAGCTCCTCTCTCCGATGTAGTGCCCAAGTGAAAACCAGGTTTTGAACCACAGCTCATATTTAATTGAGGGAAATTGGGAGAATATTTGCCCTGCCACTTCTGACATCTCAAGCTGGACAAGAACCCAGAACTAAGTCTTCATGATCTATTAATCTCTTTCTTTAATGTCATTCCTCATTTGCATTTTAAACTTTGGTATTTTCTTGGGTACTGAGGCTCTGGATTGGACCCAGAAATGATCTTCAGCTCAATAACAGCTGTCATCCAGATGTTTTTGAGCTGAAGTCACTTGACAAAATACATCAGTCCACTTTCTTTTTGATCAAGCGTGCTATGTGATCTAGGAACAGAACTGGACTGCTCATTAACAGTGTTCACCTTCCTTATCATGCCCTGACTGAAGACCGATGTAACCTATTCATCAATAAGTCCATCTTCATGCTGAATTGAGACCAACAGGACACCACATAAAACGTTTGGATAGTCTGTACATCTCTGTCTCTGTCTTTATGTCTTCATCTTGTAATACTAATCACAGGGAATCTAGTTCTGATAATGCCTGCTGACCATTGCGAATTGATGGGAACTAATGTGAACTATGATGATCATTAATCCACTGCTGGAGAGGAATGGTACTCCATACTGATCAGTGATGTATTTTCACCTGTGCTTTATTTCCAAGAACATAAAGCAATAATCCAAATATTTCAAAGGATCGGAGGTATTGTGAAAGACATTCTTCCATTATGATTGTGCAGAAGGTTCTCATTTCATGTACAATAGGGAACATCTGTGGCTATGTTACAGCACATATACAACCCGTGCCCCCACCACACACATACACAGTCTAGTTTAAGTTTTCTATTATTAGTTTTTACCATCATACCAACCACCAAACTCTTTTCTCATTTATATTTCGTTTTTGAATGACTTAAACAACAGTATAGGATACATTATATTTAGGCATGGCTTCTTTCCTTGGGTGTTCTCTCAGCGTTCTGTATAAAGCCATTCAGTGGTTACCTGTTCTTTTTTTGTCCATCAAGGATTACACATGCAGTGCCATGCAGTTCTTCGCTTCACTTTCTGGACACCCATGGAGTGTTCTAAAAGTGCTGGGATCAGTCCTGGCATTTGTACATTTGCATTTCTGCCCCAAATGCTTGAATTTGTCCCTGCTTGAAATTCTTTTGATGGTTGTGCTGCAAAACCTCACCATTCACCCAATTTCAATTACTCCACTGTTGTGGGTTGAAGCAAATCACTGGTGCTGGCCCCTTATTCACAAACCACTAGACATGTCTCTGATTAGTCTGACAGATTCACTGTAAGAAGGATCAAAAGATGACGTTTTGAAAGACCTCAGCAATAACATTATCTTTCCTTTTTAATGGAGAATCAAGCAAATCTCCACTGATCCATAATCATCTTATTTCCGTCGCCACCCCCTCCTCAGCTCAGGATTAGCGATTTTGGAGTGAATAGGTACGACCGGTTAGGAGAGCACTTTGAGTAAAATTTTAACACTTCACCAGTCCAAAAGTTTTCTTCTGACAGTGATTAGGAGCAGGTGTTGGTGTGCAGTTTGAGAAAACCGAGGGCCTGCCCTTGCATGGCCACAGCCTTTACCATAAGACAGAAGGCTTTGCCTTTGATTTATGGCTCGGAGACCCCTATGTTTTCACCTGTGTGTCACATCTCCTTGCTCCAGTGCCCAGCCTAAAACTCCAAACCCAGGACCGCACGCATCGCATGTAGGCTTCGGGACGGTCGGCCTGCCGTCAGCATTCCAAACATACCCTAAGCTGTCAGAAGAGTGTTTAGCAGTTCTCCACTGCCTGTGCCAACCTCTAGAAGGAAAGCCAGGAGAGGAAACCACAAATTCTGCTTTGTAAGACAATTGTACAACCAGTATTCAATGATTTGTTTCTATTTATGTTTCCCAAGGTGACTTTATTAGTCTTTTAGTTTTTCCAGAATATGTTGTCATATTTTAAATCATGATTGTATTATTCTTATACTCTAAGTTAGACTTTTCCAGCTGTAGTACCTTCGATTTTCTTTTTTTTGTTTTATGCTATAGAGGTAACTTGTGGGAAACTGGATCTAGTACTACATCAGATTAAAAGGAAAGTATGGTGATTTTAATACCATATTTCCTATACATTTGTTATTATTGAGAGCGAGTATGGTCTAAAAAAATCTAATTTTTGTTTGATTGGATATGGAGATCTGGGGTCAGGTGAGCGTATATTTGGGTGATGGATTGAAGCCACCTTTGCCTGTAAATGGATGTATTTACCTTTTGAGTTGGTCTAATGAGTAGGAGAATGTCCCTGAGATGTTCTGACGTCAACTGTAATTCAAACAGCATGGCAGCTAGGAAAAGCTGCCACACACTCATGAAGGGAGCTCATTTAGACTCTGTAGCATGACAACGTCCTGGAAGGATAAACAGCACTATACCATTTCAGATTGTTTTGTATGTATATCAATATCAGCCTCACATCTACAACAAAGGAGTTGCTTCATCAAAGGAATGCTTTTGATAGAAATCCAGAATTCGAGATTTTCCAAAAGCTTCGCAAAGACAAATAAAGCTTCTTGAAAATAATGAGTGGAAATTTCTAATTGGGATAATTTGCTGCTTTTAATGAGGCCTTTATTTGTTGCTCTCTCTGTTTGAATAAGTTACAGGTCATCAAATTCTTGACAATGTGGATCAGATTGTGCTGCTAATGCAATACTTTGATGTCCACATCTTGATAAACGCTTACCATTTCGCTTGTTTGGAACGGAGGTTGCTAATTATTTCTCAATACACATTACACACCTTTTTCCCATTAAAGCCCCAAAGGCACCAACAGAGTGATTATTTTACTATTTTACTATATCAAGCAGTTTATTAGATGCAGCCCTAATGAGGGACGTGTAGCTTAAAAGAATGTAAGGCCACAGACTATAATGACGATGATACGATACAAGAGCTAAAGGCTCTTGTGTGCTATAAAGGTAATGACCATAAAACTGTGCACGTTTTTCTCTCTGCTAGACCACTCACAGCTGGACATGGCACATAATATGTTCAGGATGAACAGAAAATCTGTGGTATGGGTTTAGAACCAGGGGGCAAGTCATAATGCAGAGGGTGACTGATCAGAAATATGGCCTTAGTAGTGGGATACACCACTGATTCTTAAAATACAGTGTCCATAACTGCTTAGCATGAGTAGACCACAAGCTGTAATTCAGTGGCTCAACCTACAGATCAAGTCTTTAGGTAGAATGAGAATGAGAAAGCCAGTCATCTTTGGACTATCCTAGAGAATTCTTGTTTTATTAGCTTACATCAGCAGATCAACAGGTTTAGCTATTCTGCTTGTTTTAAAAGGAGAAATGGTATTTCTTTAATGAACCTTGACTAGTGCGTGCAGTCCCTCCAAGTTGTTTTGCTACTCAGTTGCTTCCAAACCCCTAGAGTCTGGCTTAGTACTGGCCATCCCAGTACTACTTGAGGAGAGGAGTAGAAAGCCTGATTTCTCAGACGTCCTGATAACTAAGGAAAATGGACGTCTTCCTACTACTGTCCAATTTATAAGGAAAGATAGTCTAGGCCTATCTCATGATTCAAAGCAAATAGGTATTTGGGTAAGCTAATGCCTATAAGACTGCTCAGCTTAAACTAATGTCCAAATTAAAGCCAGATAATATCTACCTATGAAGATCTGCTTTCCATATTTATATGCTTGATATTTGGGCATTTTTGTAGTATACAGTTATATTTAAAGATTTTATGTTTTGTCTAGGACAGTAAACAAGTTTTTTAGTAGAGGTTGCATAAACTAGTCACTCTACCTAATACATACCCTATTTGCTGCTGTGGGGATTTTGACAAGTCTGGGATGTGGGGGGAAAAAACTAAACAAAACACTGAGGCAGACAGTACGGAGATGCAGACAGATGGTAAAGAAAACAAGCTAAATGTGCTTTTTAGTCAGAGAATATTTCACACTAGTTCAACCCAATTAAGTTAACTTCACAAAAGTATATGCCGGGGGAAATTATTTATTTCTTATTGCTTTAATGGATTGTTAACATCACTTTGCATGAAGTTGGGACAATCTTTTTTTTTTTGTCCTTTAAAGTTAAATACGCTTAAAATAAAAATCCTTGCCCTGTGGTGTAGTGAATTCAATTGAGAAAAGTGTTTTGTGGAAGACAGTGTATGTGTGCTTTCAGAGCCATGGGTTGCACATCACTATCCAATCCCACTTAGCTAGATTAGAGGCTGATCCAGACTTGTTTTCAGACACTACTGAGGCTGGAGGTGAACATGGTGAAAAAACCTCCCAGACACTATAGAGATAATATTGGTACTTCATCAGTATGGTATAAGAAGCTTGTGAGACAGTTTCAGCTGTGCTACCAATGAGTGCATTTGAAGAATTGGGATGTTCTTAAATAGTGTGTTGGACACATTTATTATTTTGCACATTTATTGCACGGATTGATTTATTTTCGTTGGAAACAGTGTTGCCTAAAAGCTTTGAAGCTGGACATGTAAATTATAGCCCATGTATGGCTGTTAATTGAATTGTGGTTTGACTCATTCTTTGCTGTGCAAATAAAACAGTCTAAAAATAGTGATGCCCTAAAGGTTCTTTCTTTCATTTTGGAACCAAGGACTAATTGACTAATCAACTGCTTTAATTGCTGGTCAACAAGTAAAAACTAATAATCATGTACTCTTTGTTATTAGTGATCTTCTAATGCCAAATAGATTTGACCACTGTATGTCACTGTGTGTCACTAACCTACAGTGCTACTCTAGCTCTCTCTCTCTTTCATTCTCTCCCTCCTTCCCTCTCTCTATTTGCTGCCTTCCCTGGGTCTAAATTCATACCACTGGTTTTGATATATTCAAATCAATGTCTAGGTAGATGCAAACGCCTGAATTACCTCACAAAGTTGAATGTATGTGTGTTTGTATGTCCTGAAGCCGCAGGGGACAGCTCGCAGATGTGTGTAGAGGCCTAGTCCTCCCCTTTCTTTGCTCACAACAAATGAATTCCATGATATCACTCTTCTCATAGCAGCGCTAAAAAGAGGGTGATGTAGTCCCTGTACCAGGTGGTCTAGGAATGAAAAAGATGATGATATTTACCCTGGGTATCTCAGCTGGGTTGAGCAAAGACAGCCACCCAGCTCAGGCTGCCTTAATTTACTTCCTTCAACTTGATTACCCCTCGGATTTTAATTACCATAACCTGCCTTCTGGACCGAACATATATAATGGTTCACAGATGTTGCACTTAGAACTGCCCTGACACCAAAGACTGTCCAATTTTTTTTTTCCTTTTACCAGAGGATAAACATATGGAGAGCAGCAATTATTATGCAAAGATATACTATGTGACTACAAGACCTCTACTGACAAACTGCAGAATTCCCTAGAGCTGATATGAGACATTACACTTTTTGATGCTATAAAAAGGAATAATCCTTCAGGCACAATAATTCTCCACAGCCTTTTGTGTTGGCGAGATAAAAAGCTTTTTCTGTCATTGACACATCAGAAGCACATATAAGAGGTGTTAGTAGAGCCATGTTGATAATGTCACTGAAAACAAGCTGGACCAAAATGTAGCCTCTAATCTGGGCCTGAGCAAAACCAGAAAGCCTTTCCTGCATTTCAGTGAAATTGTGGACTTAAATTCAAAGAGGACTGGTTGACAAGCTTGGACCAAAATATTCTACAGTATTGCAGATAAACCCAGCATGGGACTCTTTAATGTGCTCCATTGCCAAATTACAAAGGATAATATCCAGTCTGATGATTTATTTAGCCTTATATTGCTTGTGGTTCAAAGCTACCATATGCAAAAAAGAGTCAGTTATAAAACAGTTGTTGCAATTTCACATGGGTTTTCCATCAGCATAAGGCCATTCTGATGATGGACTTTATTCTGTAAAAATGGTCCCATTTGACCAGAGCAGTTTATAACATTCATGGAAGAATAGACTGAAGCAGGAACTCCGCAGAGGCCCAGTTAGTGAAGGCCACTGGTCTTGGACCGTCACTTCACAGGGCACCCGTAAATGTTCTTAACCTAAACTTTGACCCAGTTACTCTCAGGAGCATAGCCAATTACATTTGTCTGGTCCAGACATCAGAGAATCATTGCTCCTAGGATGTCAAAGTGCATTTCTTGGAGTATTTTTCTGCATGTCTTTACTTACAGTAAGACCCATCTGTCTCTCTAGTTGAAGAAGCAAGCCAAGGTTATTATTACACAGCCTCATCTCATATCAGGTTTGCAGATTTTCCACTTACACAGATTGTTCTTTGGTTCAGATTTTGCCCAGAAAATTATAATGAAAAGTTTCTTTGGCAGCAATGGCTACTGACCGCACTAACCTGACACTGAATACCTATTTTCTATTTGGAAAATGTACAAATATTCAGGCATTTATGCTTTTGAGAACGTTTGACCAGTTTGTTTATCCATATGATATTATGGGGTAAACCATATGAAACATCTGAGGGTTTATGTGGCATTTTGTACTATTTCAAGGAAGTATCTTTGTGAATGATGACTATCAGCTTCCTCCTCTAACCCCCTCTGGCTCCATTGGCAGCGTGTGGGACGTGGTCTAGAGGAAAGGTGTCGGACAGGTCGAAATGAGAGGCTCCTCTGAGGCACCAGAACTGATGAGAAACAGGCGGCTTCAAACATTTTCATCCTGCCTGTCAAGGCCACCAGGGCACTAAGACACGAGGCGCAGGGAGCACATCTGGCGAAGACAGCATAGTTGAGCTGAGCAGATCAGAGCTGGATGTCTCAGTTAAAATGGAAATTTACATTCATTCAGTATGCTCTGGTAGAATTAGGATCTGTGCACAACATAACATGTTGCCCAAACCCTCTGGTTTAGCATATTTTCATACCTTTATATTAAACAAAGAGCTGAGATTATTGCAGCAGGGAATTCTGCATTGTATTTTTGTTTTTTCTTGGTTGGTAAAGAATGAGAGAACTCCCTGTGCAAGTTTAAAGCAAAGCCCTGAGAGTGGTTTTAAAGATGGAAAATAGTGCTGAACACTAACAGCATGGTGCTTAATTAAACAAAATGTGTTTTGTTGTGCAGCCAAGGGTTCGTTAAATCTACATTCATAATGCCACACAGTCCCAGTTTCCAAATCAAGAGCCTTACAGCTCAGAGTGAGAAGAGGCTTATTTGAGTCGATCATTATCAGTGGTGTAATGATCTATCATGACACGATGCATCGCGATGCAAAAATCTGGTGATGTGCATTGTGGAAATGGGCGATATAGGCATTCTATTAATCATCAATTAATGCAATTGCACTATTTGAACACAAGATGTCCCAATCTGCACAACTCAGTACAAATATATAGAGAAAATGCTGGTCATGTGATCACATTCTTTTATGGAGCATCTGCAAGATCATCTGCACTTTTGAAGGGACCAAAAAGCCAGATAACTCTGGATTGCAACAACCAATATGCGATATACATTGCATGGTTACATTACCACATTATAACAGTACTTCATAGCTTTCAAACAATCCCATCCCTCCTCCTCTATGATCAACAGTGCACGAGAAAGAGGCTGTGGAACCCTGCAGTTTAGCCAACTTTGGAGCTCTATTTCTGCACTTATGTTTCAGTCAATTATTTTCAAAGTCCCAAGGTCAGACACTTAGTTTTTTCAAGCATGTACGCAAGTTCCCGTTTGATTCTATCGATTGTGTGAATTTTGTTGTACACCCGATCAACCTCTTTAACCACTTACCTTGCAAGCTCCTCTCTCTGATGTAGTGCCCAAGTGTATTTTCAAGCATGTACATAAAAAAAGTACGTATTAAGATATCATTAACTTAATATTGTTTACAATTGTCATGAAGGTCGCAGGGAGACAGAAGTAAGTGCAGGCCACTCTTTATTAAACACGTGCAAAAACTCCAAGAAGAGAACAGGCGAAACAGAAGGCTGCTACACCTATAATAGCGA
>JAOUWY010000054.1:15105936-15119472 GCA_025728095.1 Prietella phreatophila | reverse complement strand
TCTGGCCTCCCAGCCAGCTCCATCAAACCCCTTCAGATGATTCAGAATGCTGCAGCGCGCCTCGTCTTCAACCAGCCGAAGAGAACCCATGTCACACCCCTCTTCATCTCCCTTCACTGGCTTCCTGTAGCTGCCCGCATCAAGTTCAAGACGTTGATGCTCACCTACAAGACCTTGTCAGGAACAGCACCCTCCTACCTCAATTCTGTCCTGAAGGCCTACATTCCCTCTCGCAATCTGCGATTGATTAGTGACCGACTTTTAGTAGTTCCCACTCAGCTTGGCGCAAGGTCCCTTTCCAGAACCTTCACGCTAACTCTTCCTCAGTGGTGGAATGCACTTCCAATCTCAATCCGGACCGCAAAAACAGCTAAAGACCCACCTCTTCTGTGAACACCTAACCAACTCATATATAAAAAAAAAACAAAACCCCTAAATTAAAAATAAATAAATAAATTGCATACTCTGTGCACTTTGCTTCCTCTGGAACTCAATTAATGGATCTTGTATGGTAGCACTTGTTGTATTGTTCTCTGCTTGATATCGCTTTGGTTGTATTTTTCTCATTTGTAAGTCGCTTTGGATAAAAGCGTCTGCTAAGTGAATACATGTAAATGTAAATATAATGGATGGATGGATGGATTGATGGATGGGTTTGTCCACTCTTCAATTTTCAAAATTCAGTATTTTTCCATTGGGAACACACTGTGGTAAAAAAAAGACATCTTCACAAGTGGAAATATCTTAACTATAGTCATATTGATCTAGTATTCCTTGTTATAAGATTACAGTAAACCAAATATAAGATTATTAAACCTATATGTAGACAGTTTTACCATTTCTCTTATTCTTTGGCCAGATAATTTGGCTTCTTTCTTGGACATAAATGCTTAAAATGTACTAAATTATCTGCAAATACAGTAGAACAAGACCATTTAAACTTAGGAAAAACATCTTGAAAAAGGTTTAGTAATCTTATATTTGGTTTATTGGAAATCCTAGACTATATTATCTTTATAGATTCACCTATAGATTATAGAATTAAACGTGTGGATGTGACATTGTGTAAAATCCTGCTCATTCTGTATGCCTCCAGGTATCTGGAAGGAAACCTGCTCACTTCAGTGCCCAAGGAGTTGAGCAACCTGAAACAACTACTGCTCGTGTATGTATTTCCACTCTTCTCATAGCTGAACGTTATGAGCTATATGAGCTTAATCGGATTTTTTGACATGCCAATATTTGTCATTGTTATTTCAGTTGTGTGTGTGTGTGTGTGTGTGCCCACAGAGACCTGAGTAACAACAGTATCAGCTCTCTGACTCCTTTCATCTTCAGCAATATGACTCAGCTCTCCACACTGTGAGTGTGCCATCTGCCACACACTGCTATAGTAACTCAGCCATTTGTGTGTGAATCAGTGTGAGTTTGTGAGTACTTAAATCACTTTGTGTGATATATATTTGTCTCTTTATCTCTACAGTATCCTGAGTTATAATCAGATCCGCTGTGTGCCGGTGCATGCGTTTGACGGACTGCGCTCACTCCGTTTGCTGTAAGTCTGATTGTACCTGAGGAAGCGATACACACACACACATTGATTTTGCTGCAGTTTTTTTTTTGTTTTTCACTACGATGCTTGTTGGTAAACAGCTTTGGCTGAATGCGCATAGTGATGACGTCACATGGCACTTTGTGATCACATCACATGACGCGACTTGGCCCAAATCTGCTGTAATTTAGGAAAATTTGCAGGAAGCTCCTGCAAATATTGCGGAGTGTCCTTGATTTTGCAGCAATTCTGCGCTCGCAAAATCACAGAATCCTGGAGGGACTGGCAAACACACAGACACACACACACACACACACATCCTTGTAAGGGCCTTCCATTGACATAATTAATTACTGTAGCTAATTAATTCTTTGCCTACATCTCATGTTACCGTGACTAACACACACACACACACACACACACACACACACACACACACCCCCTAGGGCCTCTGCCCCACAGCAGGCCTTATTAACTCCACTTTAAGAGGTGGCCATGAAACAGAGCAGGTAAACTGAGTTTCTAGCCTCAGCAGGTTCTCTCCTTTGTACATGGAAGAAGTGAGCAATTGTTTTTCGCTTCGTACCTCTCATAAGCTGTGGTCTGGAGGTTATCAGCACTTGTTAAAGGAATTTTCAAGTGTTACTTAACTTGTTTGATCTCTGTGATTAACCTGAATAAGATTTATTTCTCTGTACTGGGGGGGAGCGTAGAATCCCTGCTTACTTATATAAACTCACTTCGATTGAAAGCCTAGGTTAAGGTGTTGTCAGTGAGTGTTTAAAAGTCTCATGTATCCATGTGCAATCAGAATCAAACCCCAAACATCAATCACACATCCCTCGTTCTGAAAGAACTCGTTCTATCCCGGAAAGGATCAATTATACAGATATAGACCTTTTACAAAATGAGCTTGTTTTAGAAATGTTTATTAACACCCCAACATTTTCCTCCATCATGTTTCTCAGAACAGGTAAGCTTGGTGAAATTCTTGTTTGTGGTGGTCACACATACGCTACACATATTGTGGATAGACATTAGGTTGAAATCATGCTGGACTATTCCTTTAAACCCTTATCCTCTGTTATGCTAGGCTGACAAGGAGGCGCTCTGATAGTCAAACTTCTGTCAGCTTTGTCTGCCAGCCACTCGTCACTCTCACTTGTTAATTTCCCAGAATGCCCCTGAGGGGAACACTGGCGTGACTTCGTTGGTGCAGTGCTGTCTGGTCAAAGGGTCTGATTGCTGTTAGACTGACACGAGACCCCTGTGTGTGTGTTTGTGTGTGCGTCTGTGCATGTGTGAGGGAGAAGTAGGAGGGATTGGCATAAAATTCTATGCCTGCCATGAATCATCAGTGCTGACTTTGTTTCTGTAGACAAAATGGACTCAGTTAGAGCTAACTGCAACATCCTCCCTTTCTTCTTTCTAGTTACTTAAACAACAAGACCCTCATGCATTTGTTTTCAATTTCTCCTTTCTTCTCTTTCAGGACTCTCCATGGAAATGACCTTTCAACCATTCCAGAGGGAGCCTTCAACCACTTGACGTCTCTGTCTCATCTGTGAGTGCATGTGATCCTGTGCAAAAGCTCTCTCTCCCTCTCTCTAACTCTCTCTCTCTAACTCTGTCTCTCTCTCAATCTGTCTTTCTCTCTCTCTCTCTCTCTAACTCTGTCTCACTCTCACTCTGTCTCTCCTTCTTGCTCTCTCTCTCTAACTCTGTCTCTTGCTCTTACACTCTCTCTCTAACTCTGTATCACTCTCTCTCTCTCTCTTTCTCTCTCTCACTCTGTCTCTTCATCTTTTTCCATCCCTCGCTATTAATGACAGTCTCCCAGCATCAACCACAATCACTCACCTATTTATGATCTATAGAGGATTGACTTCATTACCAGGTGCGAAAGAGAGAAGGTTTTTTAAAGAGCTGCCCTGTACTCAACTCTCAGAGCCTGGGCCCCACAGGAACTCTTTGTAAATTTTATTACAGCTAAAAGGCATCCATCAGTGAGTTCTTATGCCTCTTTTTTTCTTCTTCTTCTTCCTTCTCTGGCTGCTGTTCCTGATGTTGCTTTAAAATGAGGTTGCTTTATTGCTTCCATGAAAAGAACTGTCACAAAAGGTTCCTCTTTGAGAATACAGGTCCTCTGATTCATTAAAGGCAGAATGGAAGGAAGTAGCGCTTTAGTATATGAAGAGGCCGCCTTTGTGTACTTGAGCAGGATGTTTAAGTGTATGTGTGTGGGTGTGGGTGTATAACAAAAGTTTTGACCGTGCTTTTATGATAAACTCCATTTTCCAGTCTAAATGGCTAATCCTCTTTCCTCATTGTCAGTGGCACCTGTCTCATAGAGCAGGATTTAATCGAAAATGGAAATTTGACAGTTTGCAACACCTTTCAGCAGTCCATATAGGATTTCGTACAGGAGGTTTTTTTTGTGATTTTTGCAGCCAAAAAAAAAAAAAAAAAAAGCATGAATTTCTGTGGCTTTTTCAAAAATTTGCGATGTTGCTTGTGGAGATTTTTTTTGTGCATTTTTGTTCGTTGCCGAAAACTACTTGAGTTGGCGAAATTGCAACTGCAGGAAATTGTATCGCAATGATGATTGATGGTAAATGAAACCTTTTAGCCGTGCTTATGAATCGAAGAGGGATTGGCTGAATGCACGTTGTGATGAGGTCATGACGCATCTCGGCCCAAATCTGTGGAAAATCTGTGGTACTTTTGAGAAATTGCAAGCTCCTCTGAATATTGCTGAGTTTGCTGGATTTCGCATACATATCTGCGATCGCAAAAAAAATTTGCAAAATCCTGTATGGACTGCTTTCAGGGGCTTCGTATGTTCATGAACATGAACGTATTATCTGGAGTAAACATGTCTTAATGGATACAAATACAGGCACTATAAGTGTCTAATAGTGCCTAATAGTCAGGGTTGTGCTGGTTGGGCTATTAGAAATATTCAATTATAGAACCACATAGAAATTAGTAACAGCCAATTACATACCATAACACTATAAGCACCATAACAAATAACCAATACATTTGTTAGTAAACATCACAGATATTTAGAAAAAAAAAGAATTTGTAACTTTGTGTATGTTTTAGTTGGGAGGGGGTGTCTTAGAGGTTAGCATCTGCCTTGCACCTCCATGTTGGGGATTCAAATCCAGCCTCACCCCAGGGGTTTCCTCCAGGTTCTCCAGCTTCCTTCCCCTGGCTCAAACACATGCTGATTAAACACACCCTTGTCCAGAGTGCCCCCCACTTCCTGCCCTGAGCACCCTGGAATAGGCTTCAAGCTCCCTTGTGATGCTGTGTAATATAACTGATATGGAAAATGGATGGATGGATATTTATGTACATATAAACAGTTTATATATTTGTGTGCGTTTTCCACAGGGCTCTGGGTGCAAACCCACTCTATTGTGATTGTGAGCTTCGCTGGCTCTCACAGTGGGTTAAAGCTGGTTTTAAGGAGCCGGGCATTGCACGCTGTACTGGACCGCCTGACATGGCTGACCGTCTGCTTCTGACCACGCCCCTCAATCGCTTCCAGTGCAACGGTGATGAACTAAATTTTTTTTCTATTTCTCATTTCCGTGTATGTCCTCGTCTCTGTCTCTGACAGGCAAAATCAACCAAGTGCTCCAGAGTTGTAGACCTCAAACCCTTAAAAGCTTGTTAGAAGTGTTGTGGGATTCATCTGAGATTAAGCAAGAGATTAAAGGGATTTTATATATATTTGGATGGCGCAGGACTTAGTGACCCCCTCCCCTCTGTGATCCCTCCTTCGTGTCCACTTTGAAATGTCACCATCTCCCCTTCAATGACTCAAGTTGAATCATTATTGTGCGTGTGGTCTGTATGGGTTTTTTTTTTAATCATGGGATGACAAGAGTACAATAAAGCTGTTTTTTTTCACAGAAATCACACATAAAATAATTGATAGGGCATGTGTCAAAATCAGTGGCGTTAGATTGCCTAACGTGCCATTCTCTGATTTAGTGCCGCGCAAACAAAGATAGAAAATTTTTGACGCTTGTCTAAAAATCTCCAGTTGGAGCATGGTGTAGGATTACACACACTCACGAGACAAATATGCTAATGCTAATGTTGAAATGTAAACTAAACATGCTAAAAATATCTAAAAATATCCTTATGGAATGTTTCCGTTTATGTTTCCCCATTCTGCACATGATGCCAGAAGCAGAATTAATAAGCCATTTTCTCTAATCACAAATTTATCATTCAAGGATCCTTGTTGTATAATCGGGCATGGAGGAGACACGTTTTCACACGGTCTGTTAAAGAATTCGGACAAGAATTCAATGGAACGATCTCATACCGTCTGAAACTGACCGCCTAAAACCAGTTTAAGGCATGGCGCCAACTCATTGCACGGAATAAAGTTGCATTTGCAAAATTATCTGATTTGTTCTTCGGTGCAAAACGACTCGCAGTATGGTGGCAGTAATGTACTAAGTTCACTGCAGTTGGATCAAAATACCTGGCATTTAAATGCATGGAATTCAATTTGTGCCGAAGGAATTGACCATAACTTTTCAAGAAACGAACAAAAATATACAGTGAGAAAGCAAAAATGCTGTTTTTTTGAAGTGTTCACGTCGAGTTTTCAGTTTTTCTTCCTTTCTTGCTCTACATATTTGTTCGTTTCTTGAAAGGTTATGTTCAATACGTATGTTCAATAGCTCATGTGGCCACGCCCTGAACTTTCCTCCACTAATCCCCTTTCCTCTCTCTCTCTCTCTCTCTCTCTCCCAACAGGTCCTGTAGATCTGAATATGATGTCCAAGTGCGCCCCCTGTCTGGCCAACCCGTGCCAGAACAACGGCACGTGCGTTAGTGATGTCACAGGCTCCTATCACTGCACCTGCCCCTTTGGCTACAAGGTGAAAGATCCGCATGCTTTCCAAAATACCTGTGCAATTCATTCCTACTCAGACATATCCCCTTCCCTAGTTTATTATACATAGCCTGTTTGAGTTATGCATATCATTACAAGAGTGCAAGGAAGAAGCTCATCATCAATCTTCCTGAGCTGGCTCAATATATTGGAATCTCCTCTGCTCATGCATGCACAATGCTCAGCGAGGGATCAATGCAGAAAAAACGAAGACGTACCAGACTGCAGATTTAGAGTCGTAGTCAGGATGTGCTTACAGCTATATTACATGTCATGCTGCTCTGTGTATTTATGAAGTGTGAGATTTGCAGTTGCAGGAGAAAGACCAACCAGCTCAATTTAAAAAAAAAGAAGAAAAAAAAAACTATTGCACCTAATCTGCTGCAGAGTTGCATGATAATGTTTGCTTAATATTGATCAATAACGACATATAGACATTTATTTTTTTTAAATAACAAATATTCAGGCAATTTAGGAACATTTCTTTTCACACTATGCAGTCTAAACCTACATGACTACATATGGCTGGATTTGTTCAGCAAAATAAGACATGGTTGATTTATTTGTTTATTTTAATTCCTAATATAAGCACTGTGAGCACAATTAGATCCTACAGTAGGTTCACTAATATTGTATTCTGTTGAACTAAATGAGGAAGCAGGGCACAGCGCCTTTCACCTCCGGGGTCTCTGGTTTGGTCTTGAGCTCAGGTTCAGTCTGTGTGGAGATTCCCATGTTCCTATTGTGTTTGTGTGGGTTTCCTCCCAAAAATATTTTGAATTGTGCCTTGATATTAGCAGGATAGGATCCGGAATCGTGGACGAAGCAAGAATCGTGATCACAATTACAAGACAATTAGTTGGGCAGTATTGTATTGAGTAGTGTGTGTGTGTGTGTGTGTGTGTGTGTGTGTGTGTGTGTGTGTGTGTCCGTGTGTATGGCGTCTTTTGATTGGTTATGGGATTCCTGTCAGTGTCTGTCTGCAGTTGAACAGATAAGAGATTCACTTCTTGCCCTCTACAACACAAAAAACAACGGCTCCTCTTTTAATTAAAATCCCTGCACCCAAGGTTAAAACAGGTGTGTGTGCGTGTGTGTGTGTGTGTGTGTGTGTGTGTGTGTGTGTGTGTGTTTCAGGCTCTCTTCCATTTTGACAGCCTTCCCGTTCCCTTAGCCTTTTTCTCTTTCTATGTTGAGTCCAGATTGATTAAAAATGCAAGCAGTATAGAGCAAACAATTCAATTCAATTCAATTCAATTTTTATTTGTATAGTGCTTTTTACAATAGTCATTGTCTCAAAGCAGCTTTACATGAATAGAAACAAATGTAAACAGAGTAAAAAAAAAAAAAGCTATGAGTAGCTATGAGTGGTAGAGAGGAAATAAGCAAAGCAGACATATTTTTTTGTCTGAAATTGGAAATAGGTGACAGCCATGGAGTGCTAAATGGATCTGAACACATTATTACGCGCTTTTGGAAGTTTTTTTTTTTTCTTCCTGTTTGGGCCAGGATGTGGGAAGGAGAAACCCAAAGCAGACATTTGTACTGACAGTGTAAGAGCTCCTGTTACACCCCTTTCAGAAGAGTCTAACACTTTAAAGCGTGTTCTAGCTGCTAATAATTTCTACGGAGCAATGTATTGTGTTCGCAGGCAGTTTAGTCTTTTTAATGTCTGTTTCTGACCTCCGGGTCTGAACGTACGAGCATGTGCCGAACGTGTGTGTGACGTCTCTCACTGAACCACTGACTTTACTTGTCGTTCTGCAGAAATACAGACACCGCATCATTGCATCACAATTACATTGTTTATTGCTTTCCAAAAATCTAAGCTAAGTGTGTGCTGTAGTTTCTGATCTCAACCTCTGTTTAAACATGTCTCTGGTTAACCAGATTGAACTCTGACACACATAAGCTCATCGGTTTTGGAAAATATGGCTGATGCATGGAATCTTTATAGCACTCATGAAATTTGTGTTATAACATATAGTATTGCATGACTTTTTGGTGGCTTGGCGAGACTGATGCATCTACATAGATAACATCATCTTAAAAAGTCTGAGTCTTGAGTGATCAGATTGTGTCTTGGCTGCACATTTATATCATTCTGATATAACTCGAGATGCATGCATTGAGGTCTAATCAGGGCTTTCGTATTCTTAAAATGAGCTGTATCGTCAAGTACAAGCCTTTATTGTACAATGCAGTACTTGAACAGATGAACAGATGCTGTTTAACAGGTACGTCATGTGAAGACATGAAGCGTTTTGAGTCGTATTGCTGCTATAGATTCTGTTTGTCTTTTTCATCTATCTCAGGGACGGAACTGCGAGATCCCCATGAACGCCTGCTTGAGCCAACCCTGCGTCAACGGGGGCACGTGTCACCTCTCAGCTGGTCAGGACGGTCCCTACAGGTACACACTGCACTCTTGCAGGGTTATTTTACTGCATTCTGGGAATCCTTATGTCTTTAAGATACACACTGGCTGCTACTAAATACATCATGTTTCAACTCTATTTGCCAGGTGAACTTTAAAAGCCAAGAGCCAGTAATGTCCCAGTAAATGTCCTGGCTTTGGACACTCTCCGCTTCCTAAATCACCTTGTAACATTTTAAATGCACGCAGCTCTGCCTTTTCCATTCGATTACTGAGAGGCCTCGGCCTCCGCATCCAGACAAGCAACAAATAAGCTCAGCGTCAAGTTCCACTTGACATTACAAAAACAGCAATGAAACGGCTGCTGTGAGCCATTTGGATGGAGTAGGGTCAGGGTGCGTGTTTGTGGCATGGGTCGATGTCAGTGCTGGGGGCGTGAGTATGATATATCGGCTCCAGCCTAGCCACTGCCCTTTGAGCTATAGCCATCTCTGAAATCTGGAAGTCTGAGTGGTGTGTGGTGCGGGTTGGAAGGTTCGGGTGGAGGTGCCTGGGTGGCACCAGAGAGCATATGAGCTGGTTACTGGGTGAGATAAGTGTTGCTGGTCTTTCGTGGGAAGTCTCCATGGAGACAGGGCTTTATCAAACACTGTGCTTCCTCCCAAGCCTCAGTCACCAATGGTGCCAAGCCACAACATACAGTAGGGCTCAAAAGGAAACCTTAAAGTACCCTTGAACGTGTAATTTTAAACCATTAAAAGCAATCTGTGTAGAATAATAAATTGTTAAATGTGTTTTAATGCCTAAGATTTTTTTTTCTAAAAGCCTGGATCAACAAATATACATTTATAGGCAAACTGATAATACCCACATGTCCTCCATCATTCCAAATAGTGTTAGTAAAGCTGCTCTCATTTGTTCCAGGTAAACATGAATGCCATTTTAGTATCTGAATCTCAATTTTACATTGTTTTCTGAGTTTGTTTAAAAGCAGCCAAAATATGTTCCTCGCTACATAAGTCCATTTCAGAATCAATGAAAAATCCATTCCTTTGTTGATTTGCATAATGGACAAAGTGACATCACAAACTGAACCCTTTTTAAGAAACTAGCTGACTAAGTGTTCTATACACCAGTCTATATAAACAAATCACCTGTCTAAGAAGGGTCAGTTTAAACCTTCGTGCATAAATTATTAGAAAACATATTAATTTTTTTAGATGGTTTTATTTATTTATTTATTTATTAAATGGCATGGCAATTCAAATGAATTTAGACTCTTTTAAAAAAATAAAGAAAAAAATTTTTTTAAGTAATTCAAGTGTCAAGGTATCGACATTTTAGATCATTTGATCAAAATTATATATAGATATAGATAGATGTTTGTCTGTTTAAACAAAAACAGTAATTACGTAGTTTATCTCAGAATTTGTATGATGTTTTATAAAAGAAACAAATGATAAAACTGATCATGTTTGATAAAGTCTGAGATTTCTTTAAAAATTTGATTAGACCTTTTTGTGTAGAAAGTTTAGTCATAAATGGCCAAGATGTGTTGTATTTGTCAGAGTCAGTCATGTAGGATTGGGGGTAGCAGCACTTAATGGAGTAATAAAAATCAGGATAATGGTGTATATAACGCTGGAGTGATTTGGAGATGATTTAATAAATAAATAAATAAACACGCCTTAAATGAACGGTCTCTTAAATGAAGCGTGGATGCCATAAGAAAGGATTAAGTTTAATAGAATATTTTAGCTCCCAGAAATAACCTTTCAAGAACACATCAACAGACATTTAACCTTTAAAACACCACTTAATGAAAGAGTTCATCAATTTGTTCACATTACAGTGGATTAATGCTGACGTTCACGGTTCAACTAATGCTGGAAATAATGTTAGTTAAGGGGAAGCGTAAAGCATAACCACAACCTCATATTTAGTTTTAGCAGTTAAGGGACTGGATTAGCTTTATTAGATTGTGTTTTAGGATGAAATATGCATGCTTCTGTTTCACTGATTTAAAGCAACAAATGAAGCTCTGTGTTAACATAAAAAAATTTAAATTGTGAATATAAGGTTCTCAAAACCATACCACCAGAGATAACAGCAGCCTGTGTCTGTTTTCGGTCCCACTCCAGATGTGTGTGTCTGCCTGGCTTTGAGGGCGAGCGGTGTGAGGTGAACCCAGATGACTGCGAAGACAATGACTGCGAGAATAACTCCACCTGTGTGGACGGCGTCAACAACTACACCTGCATCTGCCCTTCCAACTACCGAGGTACTGTCCAAAACCGCTTCAGTAGAACAACACACACACACACACACACACACACACACACACACACACACACACACAGGATTTAGCAATAAGACACCAGGTGTTACATTGAGCTCAAATCCCATTCACTGGGATTACATTGTTCGAGGAGTACATTTCCTCCCAGTGTTATTACTTTGTTACACTGCAACACAGCTATAACCCGAGCCCTGTTTATTCATTTCTTAAGGTTGCTTTGAAATAATACAAAAACTGTAAAAAGGTAATGTGTTCTGAACAAAGAGCAAGAGTGTGACAGGCATCCTGACTCTGTCAGATTATAGGATGCAGGACTGAGAGGAGTGAGAGGAGAGATGCAGCTGTTTTTGCAGCAAGCCCTGTTATTACTCACAGGAAGTCTAATTGTATCCTCCTCTGGGTAGAGTGCGCGCGTGTGTGTGTGTGTGTGTGTGTGTGTGTGTGTGTCCCTACTGTGGTACCAGTTTTGGACTGGAAGCCAAAACTGTAGGCTTGCCCTACACACAGCTGCTGTATAAAGCCGAGCGGTTGACGAGAAGGGAAGCCCCAAAGCAGGTCCACAATTAGAACTCTTGTAAACAGTTTTCCTCTTCCTCAGCCACACTGCTGTGTAAAATGTACTCTTTCTTTGTACTCCAAGGCTGTTGTTTTTTTTTGTTGTTTTGGATTCAGGTGCTTTCACGTATGAAGCATTTGGTCCTTTTGAATCATACCTTAGTGTGTTTTCAGCCTTGGGGTGGTTCAATTATGCAGGTGAGAACACAGCGATTACACTCGTGGGCGGGTGTCTGAGTGAACTCAAATGTGAGACGATCGCGGTGAGAAAAATGATTTCAACCCAGCATCAACCCACCTGCCCCAAGTGAATGCGAACACGCCGTGTGTTTTGGTTGTGTGCAGCGTTTTTGTTGTAGGTGCTAACCTGAGCCGTGAGGTACAAACTGAGCCAGAGGACAGAGCTGTAGTACTCGTCAAACAAACAAATTGGTGTAACAGCACCTAGTGCGTCTAACACTTTATTCCAAAATCTAATGATTTGTCATCGAGAATAGTAACTCCAGAGACCTGGAGTGAAGAAACACCTGTAGTATTGCTCTTCAGGAGGGAGAATGAAGAGTTAAGATAAGGTATAAGGTAATTTAACCCTCGATTATTACTCCTGAATAGCAACAGGAGGCTGGACACGGGACATCAGGACACTGCGTGTGCATTGTGCACAGACACAATGTCCACCGCTATTCCTTGATAAAAAATTTTTTTAATGAAGTCATTGACTTTCAACATAATCTCAATCCACTGCATATGTAGGGTATACCAATAAGCATGGATAATTTCAATTTCACGGTTTCCCTCTGCTGAAAAAAGAATGGAAAACTTTTCTGCACTGAATTCACTTATAAAACAGGTCTTACGGGCATGTGTTTACAAATATTTAAAATATTCAACTGTATAACTCAAATGAAGTTACAGTCTAACAGTGAAGGCTTTGGGATGAGACGGACACGAGGGGAAGTCATACCAAAGCTGTTATTAGGTTGTTTTAGGCAATTTTCCAACACTGGAGCAATGCAGTAAAAAGTCATTTATGTTATTTACGGTTTAAAGGTTTTATGGAACATCAGGCAGAGAATGAGGCACTTTTGTCTTTCCTATGAGCTACACTGATTCTGTAGGTAGTTCCATCTCTGAAAGAATAAATTATAGAGATTTAGAGCTTAATTTACAAATACTTGCTAAAACGCCAGAGTTCTATTTTAATCGCAGGACTACTACTGATATTGAAGAGGGATGCAAAATGCAAATGAACCCTTTAAGTGGGTGTTTTGTAAAAAGTCCTTGCCATATAATCCTACAAATGCGAAATGATTTTTGGACAAATCTCAACCTACTCTAGGGTTTACAACAGTGTTTTAATGTGTACTACAATAACAGTATATTATTGTGATTCTATCAGTCAGCCCTTCAATTCAAGTGGCTTTTATTGTCATTTCAACCATATACAGCTGGTACAGTACATAGTCAGTATGTTTACATGGACAACAGTAATCCAATATTAATCCGATTAAGACAATACTCTGATTACAGAAACTACCATGTAAAAAGCAATTTTTTATTACCTTAATCTGATTAAAGTTATACTTGAAGTAAACACAAATGGAATTAAGACATGTGGAGTATTCCTGTTTTAGTTACATTATCGATGGGCATTACAGACATGTACACACTTTAATCACACTATTTTCAGCAAAATGCGCTGAAAACTCACACACGGCAGTGCTCAACCGTTTAATAGCAAACAAGCCGTGCTTGAAGCCGTGGGCTGCGTCCCAAACTATATAATAGGGGATACACGTATTTCGGCTACTATATAGTAGGTAAAT
>JAOUWY010000054.1:15020936-15033774 GCA_025728095.1 Prietella phreatophila | reverse complement strand
ACACACACACACTCACCCATAAAACTCTGACTTAAAACCCATCGAAAACCTGTGGGGTGAACTGAAGAGAAGAGTCCACCAGCAGGGACCTCGACATTTGAAAGGATCTGGTGAGATTCTGTATGGTGGAATGGTCTCAGATCCCTTGCCATGTATTCTCCATCCTCATCAGGTATTCTAGAAGTCGTCTCAGGGAGGTTTTACAAAGTATTAACTAAAAGGGTGCAATAATTGTTCGACACCTATATTTAACAGATTTTTTCCAATAATAACAGAGATATCCCTAAGAGCAGATCATTTTGTGATCTTTTTTTTTTTAAACAAAAGATTAAACAAAGACATATTTTCACAGTCTTCTTTGCTCATATTTAGCAAGGGTGCCAATGTTACTGGAGGGCACTGTATGTGCCAAAATCGACACCCATGTGGAGTATTTGCAGACGTTAAAATACAAACAAATTCAAATTTGTAGCTGCTGTCATTTTTGAAAATGTAATATTTTTCATTTGCTCATTTTTTTTGTTTTTTTTGTTTGCACATGTAAAATCCCTTCGGCCATGGGAAAAAGAACATTCAACATAAAATACACAGATGAATGTTTGCTTGCCAATAATTTTAAAACCAGTATTTTGTAGAAGAAAGTTGCAGTACTTCAAAAAAATGTGTACTTAAAATGAGCCAAAATCTCTGTATGTCTGTAAGAGGTCAAATGTCATTTATTATAACTCTTCTTATTTTTGTAGTTGGGGAATTCTGATCGAGCTCATGTTTCCTAAGAAGTTGTGTCCACTGGACACTTCGGAGAAATGAAATAGTAAAATTCCCCAGAGAACATGTGTAGTTTGCTGTTATCCGGTCTCTGCTCTGTGTGGTCCCTTTTGAATTTTGCTAAAGTTTTGCTGCTGCCACCCTTCTAATTCTAATTATTAGTGCTTAATTTTGTGTTTCCTCTTTGCAAAGTGTTTTGAGGGTTACTGCATCAGAGTGGAAATTTCCATTTGCCACAAAGAAAGCTCTCTTTTCATCCTGTAGATGCACTGAGATTCGTGTAATGACAACAGATTGGTTGTTTTGCTGTAGCCATAGTGTTTGTGTTTGGTGGGCGAAAAAGGACGCACCATTGTGCAGGAAGGTTATTTGTAATCTCTGTGGAACTCTAGTGTATAAAATGCAAACACGTTCAGTTACAAGTTATAATGAGTTTGACGTACATCATTTTCTGGTCAAAATCCAATTGAACTTGAGCAGAGCTAGTGAAAGTTCTAAGCATAAATTCAGTTCCACATGCTCAGAGCTGCTCTCTCTGTGACCCGCTCCCCTGTCATTAACATGGCTGTCATTCAGCTGTCTCCTAAATAGATTTATCTTTACTAATTAATTACATGCACGTGAGATTTACCAGCACGTACACAAGTTAGTGGATTTAGATGATTTATGCTTGTCTCTGCTGCAGCACTAATGCTTGAATGGGAACGGTCACTGAACAAACCTGTCTTGAGATAGACGTGTGTGTATATGTATAATACAAAATACTGCATCGTAGAACGGAAAAATGTAAGAATGGAACATATGGTACTTAAACTGGAAGAAAAGGAAAAAAAACGCACCACTCAGTGATGGCACTTTGCCTACCTCATAAAGTTCTCTAACAATGTCAGACTTTGTGAGCTAAAAGGTCATCACTTTTGATTTGTGGGATTAATAGCAGAGCTCCTCTCTGTTGCACAAAAGCGAAGATGTTTGCACTTCACATCTTTCAGCTCAATTTTAGAAGCAGCTTGGCCCCATTTTATTCAGGTGATACCACAATAGGCAGCTATAAGTATAAATATATAAAGGATCGTTCACAAAGTTCGTAAGGGTGTGTAATTACACAGTTGGTAGGCATGTAAAGTGGGACGCTTTGCCTATCTCTAAAGAGCTTTGTGTGAATACTGATTGAGGGAATTCAGAAACTAATAAACCGATGCCATGTTTAGAGGAGGGATTGAGAGGAGTGTTCCAAACATCAAGCTTGTTTAAGTAGGTAGGCTGGATATTCAAACTTTCGTGAAGTTAGTGTTTATAGCTAACTTATTATTTATATACATTGCCCTTCAGTGCCCTTCTGAATCATAAAGATGAACAAAAATGAATTCATATTAATTCTCAAAGTAAATATTACACAAAAGAAAATTCTGTTGAAACAGTGGAACAATTTTTTTTATTTTTGTTTTATTAAAAAGAATTCTTAATAAAACTACAGGGTGTCCTAAAAGTCTTCACACATAGGGGAAAGTGATACTTTTTTTTTTTAGCTAAATGTCACTTTGTTGACAGTACATTAGTGGTCATCAACCCTGTACCTTCCTGAAGACTTTAGCTCCAACCATATTTGTGCCCACTGGACCATCTCCTCATTGCCATAAGAAGTTCTTGATGAACTGAAACAGGTGTGTTAGAGTTTGGTTGGAGATAAAAACCTGCAGGAAGAGGGTTGGTGACCACTGTGCTATGTGAGGACCATTTCTTTGTAAAGTCGTCTCTCCCACTCATGATGAACTCATGTTATGCATTAATTGCATGTTCATTACGACATTGAGACAGCTTCCTGATCCAGCCATGGGAACGATTTCAATATTCTGTTCTTTTGTCAGCATGAAGACGCTTGGAGGACATTTTGCTAAAAAGTGTTAATTTCCCCTATGTGTGGAGATTTTTGACTATTCTGGTGCATGTATTAACAGCCTTATAAATATCTTACTTAAACCCCCCAAAATAAAATGTGTCATGCATGCAAATATATTAAATGGTACTTTGGACCAAATGTTTTGAATTATATTTGTTTTAGTGTTTGTATGTAGATAAAATGCCAGGAATGCCTTTTAGTCTTTTGTTAACACAGGGTATGATCTTTACTTGTGTGTTAGTGACCTTAATTATGATTGAGTTAATAGTTAATTACTTTTACTCATTATGCCTGTTTGCTGTCCTCTGTCTTCAGTTTAACTACTGACGTCCTGTACAGGATTTGCGGTCCGTCAATGAGGAACTACAGGCTCATCTTTTGCCATAACCTGAAACAGCCATAGATGGTCTTTCAATTTACTGCTAGTGAGTAGAGCAGGGGATACAGCAAACATCTGGATTTTTAAATCAAAAACACGGTGAGTAATATTCCATTTTTAATTTCCACATTACAGAATCAGCGCTTATTATTACTGCTGCCTTTTTTTATGAATGTACCTTGAAATGGTACATGAGCCAAAAAGAAAACTTGACCATGAAAAAGTATTCTGATAGGTGTATTATATTATGTCATGTGATGTGTTGATAAGGATACGATGTGATGAGTAGCCTTGCAGCTCAGCCTTCTGCTACCATCAGGGTGGTCTGTGTACAATGTTTGTCGGTTCATTTTACATAACCTTGTCACCTCAATTATGTAACTCGGCTCCACGCCCAAAGTCTGAGCGAGATAAAAATGGCTCCTGGGTTGGGAGTGGCCCCTTTCTGCATCGGACTGCTTTGTTTTCGCTGTTGTATTTGTAGCGTTTCCGTGACGTTTTGTGTCTGTCTGCCATTCAGAGCGACTGAAGTGGTGTGGCTGTGGAAGCGATGAGGAAGAGCCTCTCTCGTACCCTGAGCGAGTCCCTCAGCATAGCCAGGGTGTTCGGTATCCCTCTGGAGGAGGTGCAGCAGAGCGGCCAGCCAGGCCACGAGGTCCCCCTGTTGGTCAGGACCATCGTAGAGTACATTGAGGAGCATGGTGAGTGGGAGCTGGTATCTCGTTCTAAATGGCATAAAATGTGTTGTTCTACAAGAAATCTACAGAGAAACCCAGGTTCAGTGAATATGCAAATTGGAAACACCTCCAGACCTACATGCCCCGTTCCTTCCACCGGTAAAATGCACGGTCTCCATTTGCATGTCGGAACATGATTGGCTCATGTATTTAATGACATTCGCCACATGCTCAGTTCTATCTCCGATGAGATTTTTACCTCTCCTATGTTTCTTAAAGGAGTGTAGAAAAAGCACAGTGTTCATTCGCAGCTAGAAGCTTCATGGATTTTGACTCGCAGCTGATTTGCTGCTGCATGCATTAGGACTATAGACTTGCTACAGCCCTGCGCATTTCACTTTCACTTTCTAATTAGCGGCAATTATTAAAAACACAACTACGAAACAGTACAATGAATTATGAAGTATTACATTTGAACTTGACATTTGAAAGTACATGCAAACATCTTGTCTTTTCTGGCAGAATTATACTGTTGTTCATAGTGTTTTCATTGACTTTATGATTGCTGCTTTTAAAAAGCCCTTTAAAAATATGACCGAGGTGGAATGTGACTTGGATGGTCACCTGTGCAGATGTTTCCATGTAGCAGTCCACCCCTTTAAAGTCTGCCCAGTGGCCTCTCCCTTCAGTTCATTAGAACTGCAGGAGGAAGTGTAATTAAATACAACAGGCAGCTCTGTTATATTTCTGTGAGGAAGCTGGTGAGACCTCCCACCGCCCTTCTTGCATTCAATTTTGTCTTTTAAAAATTTCAAGCATTGCAGAATAGCGTGAAGCGGCAACAGGACTTGGTCCTGCAAAATAACAATGTGTGTGTGCATTCACAGGGGGTCTGGGCCTCGAAGGTCTGTTCCTGGTGAACGGAAACGCAGAGCAAGTTGAATGGCTGCGGCAGCGCTATGACAGTGGTGAGGAGGTGAATTTGGAGAAGGAGGCAGATCTGGCCTCAGCTGTCAGCCTGCTGCGCCTCTTCCTGCAGGAGCTCCCTGAGCCCATCATCCCTTCAGACCTACAAACACACATACTGCACCTTTATCAAGGTGAAAGCGTGTTCTCAGTTTCTTTACAGAATGGCCGATTACTTTGAAACATTGCTACGCTCAGTGTGGGTTTTGTTTGTTTGTTTCGCTTGGCATTTCAACGAAGCACGTGCTTTAAGAATGCCGTGGTCGTCTTTGTCATTCTTAGTCACATTTGACTACAACAAACAAAAAAAAAATGCCAAAAAGGGGACAGGAATCAAACACTATAAAGGTATTTTGTCAAATGTAAACATGGCTGGCACCACCCAAACTTCATCCGTTACACTTTCTACACAATCATGTGGTCTTCGTTCCAAATGTGAAAAATAAGCTTTGATGAATATCAGCCCTCTCATTCTATCTCGGTTTGTTTGCTACTATATCTATCTGCGTGCCAATCTTGCATGCAAGAGCAACACCCTTTCCAAGAGTAACACCCTTTCCATATGCTCATGTCTGCAGTCTTGTTTACCTCGTTCACATTTGACATACTTCATCCTTAATCAACCGAGTATGTTTTCACCCATTGTAGAATACAGCGGCGAGGATGAGTTGGCGAGAAACATGAAATACGTCTTGCAGCAGCTTCCCCAGGTCAACTACAGCTTGCTGCGCTTTCTGTGCCGCTTCCTCTCTAACGTGGCTTCTCTTCAGGAGGAGAGCTGGAGCATCAGCGCCCTCGCTGCGGTCTTTGGTCCCGACATCTTTCAGTAAGACACTACACGGTCGTGATTGTAATAGTGATAATGATTTTGCATAAAAAAACCTGCTTGCCTGCTGGTAAATACCTGCTGGGTTCATTGGAATTCATTTTCATTTGATATAACTTTTGTGTTCACCGAGTTATGAATGCTTCACGTCTGTTCTGTGGTTTGCAGTTTAGATACAGATGTGGAGGAGCTGAGGGAGCAGGAGTCAGTGAGCCGCATTCTGGCTGAGCTGCTTGAGAACTGGGAGGACTTCTTTGACACCGAAGATGATCTTTCCACTTCTAACGACTATAGCTCCATTAACGAACAGGTACATGTACGTGGTCACTATGTCATCATGTCAACAAATCAGTTTCTATTCACAGTCTAAAAACAGTAAAACCTTATCTTTATTCACACCAAGATTGTGCATTAGGATGTGTTGTAATGACATTTTCTTAATCATTCATCTTTAGTTGAACCCATGGAAGTGCCATTATTTTTATTTTGTTACTGTTTGGGAAGGAGAAATCAGACACGCACAAATACCCAATCTGATTGACGATAATACTTATTCGATAATATCGTGCAATATTCGTTTTCTAGAAATCAAAGAACGCGCAGCTGTTTCACTGTCAGAACCATAATCATCTCATTTTAGACATATATCGTTGGGAATGATCAAAAATGTTCTTCATTTTCAGATCTCTAATGCATATAAAATTGTATATGGCCAGGTGCATCCAGGCTTTTAGGGGTATTAACCCCAGAGAAATTTGCTTGTCCCACGCTAAATTAATTACTGTCCTGACGTGAGAGATTTATCAAAGAGGAAACGTAAAAGTTTTAATACAGACTTCATCCAGAGACAACAATCTCATCCAGACAGGGCTTAAGAGTATATTAGATTGATGTGCTTATTTCAAAGCAGATTTTTACAAGAGCACCACTGTGGCTGAAAAGGCTTGGTTATGGGCTTGGTGGTTGGTGTTTGTTTAAATGGTTTCAAAGTTTGTGGTTAAGTTGAGTTCATGTTATGATACTACAATGGCACAATGTTACCGTGTCTCTAAACTTATGTTTCACTTCTTGCTGCCTTAGGAAAGGAAACCAAAGATGTGTCTATCAAATTCTTAAATCCTACAAAGCCACACAATCTTTTACATGTGAAATGATACTGGTTGTAGTCTGACAATTACCTTATGGGACATTGAAACCAGAACATGCAAACCTGTCTTGTTTTCATAAAAGAACCCTAATTTGAGTGAATTGGCCTAAGCCGTGCCCATGTAAACAGCCTGTGACACTCTGGGAACCTGGTCTAGACATATACTACCAGTCAAAAGTTTAGAAACAATCCTTTAGTTTTATTATTTTCTTCACATGTTAGAAGAAAGTCATCAAAACTTTTGAGTAACACAAATGGAATTATGTTGTGATTTAAAAAAAAAAAAAAAAATCCAAAATAATTGAGTATTTTAGCGTCTTTTTGCCTGGAATTTCCAGAGTGAATTCTTGTGTCTTGATTTCAGAGTTGCATCGGTTTTCAAATGAAAATTAAAATTGATATGTCTCTGTCTCTTTCTGTTTAGACACATCTATCCATATTTGTAGGATTTAATTTTACCCTTTCCTTTTGCCTAGTTACCACATTTGTTATGGAAATTAGTTTTGAAATGGCTTTTATGAGCATCTCAATTCAAGTCTGTGGTATTATTGCTTGCATAAATTAATGGCCTTGGCCTGAAACAGTAGAATCCACAGCAGGTTATGTACTATCTGTGGTCAAGAAGGGGCAGAATATGGAGAAGATGAAACAGTCTCATCAATTCACCCCTAGTTCTCTTTTGAGATATCAAAACAGTTGATAACTTACATCGATAACTAATTGATTGAGCTATCACTACTTTAGTGCAAACCTATTTTAGGGCACTAGTATAGAGGGTGGTTCAGGGCGGATCTGAGTTTAGTGTGTTGTGTAAATAAGACCAAGCAGGTGATTGACACTCTTGCTGCTTTGGATGTTGCCTAGCATGTATTTGACGGTTTAAAAGCATTTACTTGATTAAAACATTCAGATATTACTCTATTGATAAAGGCTTTCAAGTTCTTTTCATAATGATGGCGGAATCAACTCTGTTGTGACTCGTCCTCTTTGAGGCACTAATCTCATGTCTGGACTTGGACAGATGTTTTGGGTGTTTCTAAGGATAACCATTCATGCTCCAATATTCCTTCACAATGTTTTTCTCTTCCTGCCAAAGACCACGTCTTTTTGTCCCTCACATTCCTAAAGCTTGCCACTTGTCTTGTGTGGGTAAACCAACTGTGCCAACACGCAGAGAGCTAATGTGTCATTCCACCTATGTGCACAGACAGCAGTGTGTGCTTATCTATTCCTCAGCGAGTGAGAGTACACACCTTTTAACGTGTGTCTGTTTGAACATGTACACTTAATAGCTCTTAATTAATCATTGCAACTGCTAATTAGGCAACCGGGCTGCTCTCCGCACTTTTAAATGCATATGTTGTGTAATCAGAATATTCCGCATATTAAAAAAGCCTCTTGGGGCAAAACAAAAGTGTGTTCTCTGCATAACTTCAGCTGCTTGCAGGAAACAACACCCATTTACAGGGAATTTCGGGACAAATCCTAAATTTAGATGATTGATTGTGTTCGGTTTAGAGCTGTCCTATATCACATGTAACCAAAATAGTCTCAAAGATAAACTTAAGAATAAATACTTTTAGTTAGTGACATCATTTGCTATGGCAACAGTTACAGATTGCTTGGTGAGGGTTTTTTGCTTTAAATTAACAAAATAAATAAATAAAATAAGCTAAATGATTTCAGAGAATGGTTGAATCATATAATGTGCATTGGACCAAAATAATCAAAAACTTTAGCACGTCATCATCCTCAACCCCCGTTCTGATATCAAAAGACTGCTGTGTGCTTTCTGTTGCCAAGCAGCGAGACCGACAACAGAATTCTGACCCTATGAAGTCTGTTGCAGTGAGAATGAAACCTATTTACAGTCTTTCAATGATTAACTTATTGGATTTAAAAGACCCAGCCAAATGAAGTTACTCTAGCTACTGTAATTTGATGCGTGCTAAGTCTATTTGTGTTGTGCTTTTGTTGTCAAGGTATTTTCTTACTACTGTTGTTGTTTTACCGCATGTTTGTCCTATGTCTCTCTGTGATATTGATTCACAAAATAAAACCAGCTATTAGATTGCCTAAAAAAAATTAAGGTTTCAGGGTGTCTCATTTTTGTTTCGTATTAGCTTTTAATGTTTGCCACAAAAAGATGTTGAATGCTGTCCTTCAGGATTCTGGCAAAAAGAATCTGTTCTCTCCTCAGGAGTGCTGGACCTTACAGGCACTGTATCATTCCCTGACACTTTTCTAAATATCTCTGTAGAGTGTTTATCTAGGCTGAAACCTCCATCAATGTGACGTACAACCTTGTATTAGCTAAGTGGGCCTTTTAATTTTCATACAAAACACACTCAAGACTCTTTTTTTTTTTTTTTTTTTTTTTTTTTTTTTATACTAGATGGAAGATTTGAGGGGAAAACCCCCAGTTCATCCCATTTTTAAACGACAGGGTGGTGCTTAACACCCGAGCGCGCACCATGCCAAGACCTGGAATCCACTTGCAGAGGGCCTGTTGGGTTGGTGATGGTTCCGAATGACAAGGAACCCTGGTGGTTATCCAGTGTTCTTGTGACAGTGTACACAGTGAACAACAGTCACATTTGTAACTTGTGTTGCTACTGTGTCTTTGCTGCACAAACTGCTCTTTGCAGGGTTTTAGCTTCCTAAAAAGAACCAACCTTCCTTGAATCTTGAGGGATGGCGAGTCAAGTCAAGCCATGATTGTAGCTCAAATGGAACATAATAAGTGACTTCAGGAAGGTGCAAGCTGGCCCATTTTTTCTTTGTGGACAATCATCAGTGTTTTAAGTCTGATGTTGGCAGCTACACGGAACCAGTGGATGTAAAGCTGCAATGGAGCGATGTGGTGTAACTTGGGGAGGTTGAAAATGAGTGGTTGGATGGCACACAGGGGAAGACCTGCCAGGAGCAAGTGGTAGTAATCCAAACTCAGGAAGACAAGGAACTGCAAAAGTAACCATTATGGGGAGAAAAGGCCGGATTGTCCTTTTGTTGTAAAACAGAAACCGGCATGACCAAATCAGATTGGCAGCATGAGCAGAGAATAATTGCTGGTTGGCCAGAACTACAAGTTTTTGTATGTTGTTCAATGGCATAATCGGAGAGTTCTCCAGGGAATTAGTTTTAGTTGATGAGCTACCATCTATTGTGAGATGTCCACCAGACATGTCAAGCTGCAAGCTGAAACTTGCGTGTTTTAAGGGGAGGAAAGGAGAGAGCAAGTTGTATATCAGTGGTATGTGAGGATATGACCTTACTGAAAATAAAAGAGGGTTAAGCATTGAGCCTTGTGGGATTCCAGTAAAGAGTCTACATAACGCCAGTGTTGATGTTCATTCATTCTGGTGCCTGTCCAGGTAGGAACAATCCACCATGATTATATGCCACTGACTCGTAGTCTCTTGAGGATGGTCAGGAGAGTCTTGTGATCGACTGTGTCAAAGGCAGCTGAAGAATTGAGAATCATCAAAACCTGTGATAGCTTGGCTGATATAATGGCATGAAATTTCTCAGTAACAGACACCAGGGCATTTCTCTAAAGTGTGCCACTTTGAAAGAAAACCGGTTAGACTAAAGAAGGTCATTATCTAATCATTCGTTCAGTTTGTCCGTATTAATATTGCTCACTGTCTTACCATTTGATAATGTTAATTAAATAGTTTCAGTGTTCAGCACGTACATCTAAGCTTGCCACTGGTGTACATAACATTGGAAATGAGGATCCTCATTTAGTGTATCGAGGTTTAAATCAGACAATTTGCACTGGCCTGCTCCTGTCTTGCTGTACCTGCTACTTAAATAAAACCCCTAAACAGAACATTGGAAGCCCTGGTAAACATGCACTTGCATTTATGGCCTGTACATTTGCATTTATGTCATAGCCATCTGGACGTGTGTTGGAAAGTGTATATGGTATATGCAGAAGGACATAAATTTGTTAAACAACGGTTCAGCATGGACAGACAAGAAAGCAACATTTTATTTTTGTTTTTTGGGCTGAATCGAGCAAGAGAGTAGGGAGAAGTATCTCTATGCACTATCATTATTACATTAATGGGATAATAGCTCTAAGCCTGTAAAGATGTGTGAAGATCCAGATCCTGCAGCACAGCCATTACACTCGCCGCATATAACTCATATCTGCGTACATGATGAGTAGCAACCACACACAGCCAATCAGAAGCTGCCGGTTTGGTTGCCATGGCAATGTGGCAGTAACACTGCAGCAGATGTAGAGGACGTTTGGGATTCAAAGCAGAGCTGCAGGCGATCATGTAGGCCATGGGGCTTTAGGTTACATGTATGTAAAAGGTTTTTCACGTTACCATAATAACTGCTGTTTTTGTTAGTTTGTCATTGCCCTACATCAGCTTGAAGCATTCATCAGTAATACTGTGTTTGTAGATGTTACATATCTCTGCAGTATATCATGTCCTGCACTGATTCATCTTCAACTTAAGTTTGTGATAGAAGCTCGCTTTATTACAGAAGTGTGAACAACAAACCTCTGATGTCATGGGGTCTACATTTAGCCTAATTCTATACATAGAGTTCCTATTTAACAAGCAATAACTGACTAAGCAAAGCATGGTCTAACGGTACCTTGGGAGTGAGTTTAATGTCATATACTTCATCAGCTGATTGAAAGAGATCAAAATGTACTGCAACACAAAGACCCATAATAAAACGAGGGTCAGAGATTGACGTGTCTGTAAGACGTTGTCCATGTGATTCAGAATCCTGACATGTTTGTAAGATGACAGCTGCTGGGACACGGTTCTAAAATGTTTCCTTTCATATTGTAGATCAGTGAACTCCTGGAAGACGAGAAGATAGAAGCGTGTGAGGAGCTCCTGCAAGATGCCGAGGACGGTCCTTCTTCACTCTCCCCAAAACACCCCAGTGTCACCCCTTCTTCTAGGTAGGAGCACCTAATTTTGAGCCTTCTAGCCCATTTCAGTTTATTTTGATCTTTTTGTGGATCATTTTACAGGACGGACAGATTGTTGTTATTATTATTATTAGAAAAAAGTTCATTTTATTAACTTGACCTAATGACTGTCCTGTCTGGCTTTAACTTTGTATATCTGACCATGAAAGCAATTACAAATTTTAACCATAAGCAAGTTGGGTGAAATGGGAGTAATGATGGGAATGAATGTCTCAGTCCATTCCTATCTGGTCCAAAGCCTAATCTAGTCCAGACAGCATGAACATAGCTTGCCGAGATAAACAGCAACGTGCAACGCTGTGTTCATATTTTAGTGCTTTGAAGCGTGGGGGGCTGCCGCCTACATTTTTTTTTCTGCCGATATGAAAAAAGCATATTGTGCTATAGTGTACCATATCACAAGTTGATTAAAGTATCAAAGTGTTGAGGGGAAAAAATGTTCAGATACAAAGCAGAGTAGTCCGTTGTTCTGGTTACAGACGTTTTTTCATACCGGCACAATAAAACAGCAGCATTTTTACCACTAAAATTAGAACATAAATCCAGATCTCAGGTCTGACAAGCTTGTTTAACAAATACTCTCTGGCTTGAAGATTGTTTCCTACATTAAGTCAATAAACATTACAGGCATCAAAAGAGGCTAGTTAACACATTGTTTTTCACTGTGAAGTAGGTACAAAAACATACAATGCATTACTGTATTTTATATCATCTGTGAAAGTAGGAGTTTCTCTTGAAATAAAACTTTAATTTTTAATTCTATTTTTTTTTTTATGAATCCATGTATGTAATTGCCTTATTTGATGTTAAAATGCATGTGGGCCTGCATTTTGTATCTTGTAATCAAAAGAAAGTCAACAAATTGAAAGGAGTAAACATTCACTTAATGGATGTCCACACACTCAAAACAGTAAACTGTAAGAATACTTGAATCTTCAATAAAAATCTTTTTAGTGAAAATGCAGAGAGGTTTATAAACCTTACCAGTTGGTAAATAAAACAAAAACACAAAGGGCTGAGCAGTGTGTAATGTCACTCTACTCTCCACTAGGTAGGCCCTTGAGGATTTTGTTATGCTTTATGTAGGGCAGTAAATGAAGTACCGTATTTTCCGCACTATAAGGCGCAACCAAAAGCCTTAAAGTTTCTCAAAAATCGACAGTTCGCCTTATAATCCGGTGCGCCTTATGTGTGCACCGAGTTCCA
>JAOUWY010000054.1:14976803-14999463 GCA_025728095.1 Prietella phreatophila | reverse complement strand
TCAGTGTATATGAACTACATCTCTCAGTGTATATGAACACAATGTGAACTACATCTCTCAGTGTATATGAACACAATTGAACCACATCTCTCAGTGTATATGAGTATTGAGCACTGTGTATCCAAGCCACTGCTGATTTGTGTATTTATTCCAGGTCACACGTGAAGAACGCTTGATTGTCAAGCCGTTGTATGACCGATACCGGCTGGTGAAACAGATGCTCACCCGTGTCAGCATCACACCCATTATTGTAAGGCCTTCCTCTCTTTTTACACACGTACTAACACTTTAAATATCACTGAGAATTTTCTGGGAATTTTGTGTATAGTGTGACCTTATATTTATAATTTTGATGTATATATACGCATTAAAATAGCTGTCTCAATAAGTGAGTAGGTGAAAGATCAAATGACTTTCCAAAGAGGGACAAAAATAGACATTGAGTCTGTGCAGTACAGTAGACTCGGGTGATATAAAACTCATGTGAGCTAACTGGAAAATGTTATGACCACAATTACCCACACCTCCTTTATCCCCCCCCTTTCTTTATTTCTCCCTTCCCTCCTCCTTTTTTCCTTACTTGTCCTGTCCTCTTTCCTCTATCCTTTCCCATTTCCTTTCCTATTTTCCTTCCTTCAGGCCTCGCCCTCCAGCAAGAGACGCAATCAGACCCTGCAGCCCATCATTGAGGGTGAGACTGCCCACTTCTGTGATGAGATCAAAGAGGAAGAAGAGGAAGAGGATGAGCAGGAGGAAAGTGGAGGAATCCAGAATGAGGGGTCAGAGGTCATCATCGCTTTGGACCCAGCAGCCCAACTCAGCTCCCAGCAGCCTCTGCCTGACAGCATCCTGAGGCCTAAGATGGGCGAAAGCTCGGGAAAGTTGACCCTTGACCTGCGTCTGTCCAGCTCTAACGCCTCCTCCATGTAAGTGTGATCACCTGCATTGACCTGCTCTCTACTCAACGACAACTCCAGCTTTAACCATTCGGGCCTTTAGCACTATTATTAATGCAGTGCAGTTGTAGTTTTAAGCCTCTTAGCTGCAGCTTTGGACCTCAAGTGCATGTTTGTGTACGCACGTAACTCATGCTGTAATTCTCAGTTTGAGGCTGACTTCTCACACACATCATCAGAGCCTATTTAAAGTGCCTGTAGTGTCTGAAAGTCGTTGACCTCAGACCGGATAAGACAGCAATCCTTTTAGAAGGAAATGAGCAGCATGTTGAGCTCTGTTGCACCTGCTACTGGTGCATGTAAAAATAAATACATGCATTTAAATAAATAAATAAATCTTCAACACTTTGTATTTACTATACATTGAAAAGTGTGACTCTAGTGAATACTTGATGTATATTGTAAACTACCACTTTAGTACATATTGTGTAACATCTCTTTTAACAATCATACTCTATTTTATTCCAAAATCTATACATCATTTAAAATATGAAAAATAAATAAGGTTGCATAAAGTGTGTTTCAGACCCATGATCCTACATCAAGCAAGAGTCAACCAAAAATATTAAGCATATGTAGACTTTAGCTGACTCAAGGCATGATCTAATAATAATAATAATAATAATAATAGAAATACTAGTAGTTTTAATGGTCAATAAAAATTGCTTTATAAGTGTAATGGAAAAAAAAAGTCCATATATGGCCAGTGGACATTGGCTGCAGGTCATGTGATACTACAATGTGATCCACCAGTTTAATACTGTAATGTGATAATGCTTTATTCAACAATTCCCCAAACAATAACAATGATCTAGTACATTGTGATATTTCAGACACAATAGAGCTGAATATTTTGTTGATTTTTATTTTTTTTTCTCAGTCAAGGAAAATAGTTCCAGAAGAAGCCAGAGCTGGGTACAGCGTTACAGTGCTCAGACTGACGGGCCGCCTCTAGGAAGTGTAGTTAATTTCAGCGTAAAACCTAGGACGGGAACGTTACGTAGCGAACACAGACGATGGGAGTAATCCAAACTGAGACATGTAGCCGAGCTGTTACACTAAATATCCACTCTCAGAACAGCCTGTATAACACAGCATTATAACTCCTGCATCTCACAGGCCTGAGCTCCTGGAGCAGCTGTGGAAAGCCAGAGCAGAGAAGAAGAAGCTGAGGAGGACCATCCGCGAGTTTGAGGATGAATTCTACAAGCAGAACGGAAGGTAAGATGCACATGCTTACTTCATGTGCAGAACTGAACTGCTGCTCAGTTTCTACACTTACTACTTACACACTTACTAACCATGACAGGAGCTCACACCCCCCGCGCGAACGAACACACTCGCACCCCCCCCGCGCGAAGGAACACACACATAGCCCCCACCCGCAAACACACACAAAATCAAATCAGAGCTCTAGGGTCAGGAATAGATTCATGAGATTGGATCGTAACGCAGCTCTGGAGAAGTGCACTGCTGCAGTGTTTGATGATGAACTGATTGCCTCACAATGAAATAAACCACATGGCTGCTCCACTGACCAAGTCGCTGTTCTTCCAATAGGAATGTACAGAAGGAGGACCGTGTGCCCATGTTGGACGAGTACAAGGAGTATAAACGCATCAAAGCCAAACTGCGCCTGCTTGAGGTCCTCATCAGCAAGCAGGACTCCTCCAAGTCCATCTAGATTCCAGCATGCAGTGTCAGCAACCCCACCACCACAACACCACCATAACATCCACATCTACACCCAGCAGCCGACTGCTTTCACTATCAGAGATTCAAGAGATTCTCTATCCCTATTGTTATTTTTTATGTATTCCATTTTTGCCTGGTTGCATTTATTTGATCGTAGTGAGAAATCCTCAGCATGAAGAGGGACACTCGGCGTTTGAGCCGATTCATCCGAAGTGTGTGTGGATAACAAGAACAGAACTTCCAACCACATCCACAGTCAGCAACGTTCTTATACTTCTACCATTTCTTAAAGCTACATCCCCAATCCTTGGGGACATGATACACTATTCATGTGTGTTCTGGACTGAATTCTGTGTCTGTAAAAATCATACTTACTGATATTATACTCTGAATGTTGGTGTTTTTATGTTGTTTTTTCCTCTAACAAGAAAAACAGAACATGTTGGTGCTCTTTTTCCTTTTGTTTCTAAACAAAAAAAAAATCCATGTGACTTCTCAGCGACCGGAGGGTTAATCCGACTGACCAGAGAATTTAACGCTGAATTTAAGCTCGACTGTCGTGTAGTATTCCTTCTCGTTTGGCTCTGTGTTTGAGTACTATGTAACTAGATGTATATTTATTTAAAGCATTTCTTCACTGTTCTTGATTCACATTTCTCCTGGATTTGTGCACAAATAATGGAGACACAACGAGGAAATGCATGTGTTTAGTATATAAGCTGATGTTGGGCATTAGTTCTGCAGTCAAGGGGTCATTTTGTGCTCACTCATGTCACACACTCGGGACGTTACTGTTAAACCCACGCTTTATTAATGAGCCTGGCCAGTGGAAGGTCGTTTAGGGCAATGCAGCTTTGCTGAATTCCTCATGAACCTCACCCGCTGTCAACAAAAGAAATTCATGCTAATTGAACACAAAGTACTGTTGGAACTAATCACGGCTGAGCTCATGTAAAAACCCTACATTCCTACACAGCTTTACTTGCACTAAGAAAAACCGTAACGTGTCATCACGGACACTTCCTGTCCAAATCGCTTCCTCGTCATCTTGGACTTGCTGAGATTAGATGCTTATCCTGGAGGACACTGACCTGACTAATCACTGACCTGAAACCATGACAACTGTTGTATATCATAGTTAAAAGCATCAAAAAAAAAAAAAAAAAAAAATATATATATATATATATATATATATATAGATAGATAGATAGATAGATGAGTCTTTTACTTGTATTTTGCTTTTCATGCTTGATCAAGCAGCTTGGAAGTGAAAGGCACTGCTGATGTATCGGCTTTGAGTGCAGGAACAACAGGCACTTGTAGGGGAGCACTAATTTTAAGCACTAATTGTATCTGAAGGATGTTTTTTAATGCATGTTAGGCCCCTGTCACTTTGCAATGGTTACATGCAGATCTTTTTTTTTTTTTTTAAATGAGCATTATTTTGTACTCATTTTTTTTAACCTTCACTTTCAACAAATCCATCTTTACAGTGTAGTTTCCTGTATTAACTAAATGTCTGCTTGTTTTGTAAAAAAAAAAAAAAAAAAAAAGTCAGTAGTGAGTTTGCATGGCAAATGTTTGTATTAAAATTTGTGTGCCATGAAAAAGAAGCAATAACAAGGCATCGATGTCTTTCAGTAGAACGAGGACGTCTGCATCCAGTGTGTGCATTTCTAATAAACGGCTTGTGAGACATTCATGCCTAAAAAGGAGACTTGTTATAACACCACATTGCTTTATTTATTTATTTTAAGGTTTTGTGCTTGTAAGAAACTCTTGTTTTAGAAAAAAAAGTTAGAGAAGAATTGTCACCTGCCTTCCAGGAATAAATAAGGTTTGTATAAGTAAGTGAAATCCACCCCAGTGAAAAAGGCACAGCGACGTTCTTTCTCTGGTTTGTACGTGTTTTTAAAGTCTTCCGCTGCTACTTACTGACTCTTCACCTATATTTAATATAATGGTGTGATTCAGCTCTAGCAGTTCAGTTCACAGAAAGTGTTGAACACTAAGTTTATTTGACTAAATGTATCATTTCTAAGATTAGAACTAAGAGTTTTCAGTACATCTACAAAACAAGCATCAGCAGTGATGCCTTGCAGCACAGACTGAACGATTAAGGAATGTTTTTTTTTTTTTTGCATAAACGCCTAGAGATTTTCACATTGTCGTCGTTCACAACGTTTTCACAGTACATGCTTATGTAATGAATGGATTTTGGCATGACAGTTTTGTTCACAAACTTAACTTAATTACCAAGTAAAAAACGAACACGTCCCTCCTAAATTCTATACATCATAAATGTGAGGATTAGAAAGCAACATATCATACAGTTCCTTTTTAACCAAGTGGCATAAAGAACACACCACTTCCCTAAACAGTATTTTTTCTAACCAAAGTCCTATAACGATCTATTATTATTGCTTATGCTGTAGAATAGCTGTAATCTTCACTGACACATTCATGTAGTAACGTAACACAGTACACGAGCAAATCTCACATGCTGGTGCGGGCTGTGACATTTACAGTGCGTGGGTCGTTTCCATGGTGGTGTGTATTTGTGCAGATTTTAGGGCCACTTGAATGTGAATTTTAATATATTCCTATTACGTAAGAAATGAAACAATCAACGGCCAGGTGGTGTGACACTGTTACCACCTCACCGTGTTTATTTTCCACTAACTATGTTATTGGAAGTGTTTTATTCCTCTTATACCATTGAAAATTACCGATTAAAAATGTTATTTATTAAAAAACACTCGATTTATAGATATTGAATTTATACATTTAATGCCATGGAATACCCGTGAAACAAGTTAGATCCTATTATCACTTGTTACAGCAGCTATAAACCGCCTCTCTTTTATCAAGTTAAAAAAACAACTCGGCATGTTAGGGAAACTGTGAAGTCCTGTGTGTCAGAAAAACTGAAATAAAAAATGAACACCATACCCACAATTACATATGATTTTAAAATCTCCACTTTGTCAGTTATTCGTTACTATAGAAACGATAACTTACTAAAATGTGTGCATTCATATAAACCTATGATATCAGCACTACTGTCAGTGGCTGTTGTAGAAAATGAATCAACACCTGATCAGTCATGATTGAGAAATCTTGTGATATAAACAGATATTAACTCATCTAATGATGAGATCCAAACCAGAACAGCCAAAAAAAATATATAATCAACCTGCAGCAGAAGTTCACAAGTTAAAAACAAATAAATAAAAATCCAGACCTGGTAATATTGCTCTTGTTTTATTTATTTCGCTGATGACTCCATGGTGCTGATGAAATGCCTGCAGCCCTCTGCTGGTTAGAGCTTTCATGACACCTATTTGATTATGCATACATTTCATTGTGGGGCAACAAGTGGATTAAATAATTCTTTGGGGAAAGAACATGTTCATTTAATGATACTGTTTTAGAAAGCTGTTGTGGATACAAGACCAGATTATACACCAACATCGTTGACACAACTGCAGAGCTTCAGCTAATATAGATACTGATACGGACTGCATTAACATCTGGGTGTTATCATCACTGCTGACACAACCAGAACGCGGTGCAATAATTCAACACTTTTCCGAGCCACATTAAAGGGGGACTTGGTAACTTGTAGCACCCTCTGCTGCCTGTAAGTCAAACTGCAATTGCAGTGGAAAGTGATGTGTTTGCCCCTTCTCAGACTGTGTTCACACAGAAACCTGAAAGTCCAGAGATCTACTGCATGACAATATCACGATTCGGTTTCTCTTACCTAGCTTTGAAACCATGTTATTATTACAGGTTGAGAAAAAAAAAACCCACACACTGCACCTTTAACTGCATAGTCACACAGGACATTAATGTAAATGTAAGGACTTGCATTTTAATACTGTTTCTCTTAGTAATACTGAGAGTTACTAGTAAACAATACTGCTAATGAGTCAGTTGCATTTGATATTTCTCATTCATGACAAATATAATAATCCACTACTTCTGCAATCAGGCTCTACACCTGCATAAACACGCCTGCTCATTAAACATACTATTCTCTCACTGTTGAGAAAGTTCTTCAGAGCTTATTAGTGAACTCGGCACTGCTTTTATTGGATTTAATCTCCTGACTGTCCTCTTCCTATACAAAATACATCTGTTAGAAAAATGTTAAATGGCGAACCAACCTACATCAAGAGAACGAGTCAAAATAATACTTCAAACTGTTCAAAATTGTGCTTGCAATAGTGTTGAATTAGAAAAGACGAACATTTTATTGCCACTGAAATGTGTACTGTCTGTTAAATCTACTTACAGTACAAGATCATGATCATTAGAGAGCCAGTGCTGTTCAGTCGATCTGTTTAGAGGACGAGTGATCCATCAGACCGAAACCAACACCCGGGTTTTGTACGAGTTGTAAACCTAGTGAGAAATTTACACCGAGTCGCCACGTTTTATATATTATGTGGACCAGTCTTATAGTTTTGGCTGTTTTATCAGGTCACAATGTGTGTTCACCGTTCTCTCCCCCTCATCGGCGTCAGTGTCCGGCTGGACAGAAGACTGGAGCACTGACATGGGGTTGTTGCTGATACATTAGTAGCAACAAAAACACACACTACTGTATCAGTGTTACAGCTGTGATATGAACGACTGACGAACTGAGCTGAGGACAGTCGGTGACTGTGCCTGCAAAGTGTGTAGAAGTGCCAACAAGAAACTCCTGACAGGCTGAATTTTACCAAACACTTGTGTGGACGATTTTATTTTGCTGAAATTTCCCGCCAAATAAATTCATATTTATGCATAAGCAACAATAAACTGCACGGCAAATATCTGGTGTGAACACTACCGAATAATAAGCAACTCCTCGGTTTTTTTACTAAACAGACACCTAAGCCCTGCCTTCTCATTTTCTATTGGCTTACAAAACTGTGGTTTGTGAATTCACAAGTCAAAGTTCACCTATATAAAGTTGGTGTTAAATGCACCTGGTCCTTTCCCCTTCGGTAAATTGGTTTCTCAACGGGGTGAATTTATTGAGTTTGGTTGTCCTGCTGCTTTAGCTAAAAAGTGGAAAAGTAAAAATGTTTGGCATCTCACCTCTAGGCGTAGCCTGCTGGAGAAAAAACTACAGTTAAACTGTACATGTTGGCACCTCTGGCAACTCAGTATTTATAACCACAGCTACCAGATCAGCTCTTTTAGGTATTTAAGATAATACTGTATATGACTATAACATTCTTCTGAATGTTTCCATACCTCCATACTTGGTAATATATTATATTTATATAAACACTCGGGTTCACCTGATAGAATGCTAAACGTTTGGTGCGCCTAATAACCTGGCACCTCCATGTATTATTGGGCAGGTCTGCCTGATAAAAGTGCGTATATTTGCAGTCTCGACATTCATTTGACACGTTTCCCTATAGTGTTAATGACCTGTTTCTCTGTGCCCCAGCACAGATGTGCAAAATATTAAACACTTTATGGCACAAAAGCAGCTGGCTACAACCTCACTCCATCTAGTTGCTTTGCAGAGTTGCTTCTACAGTGCATCTAGTCCATGATAAACCCTGTTAAGTTGAAAAATGAGAACATGATTAAGAGTTGAGAAGATGATCTGAATAACACCCTTGTCCTGCTCCGAGTTTAACTGATGATATTCAGTGGTGCAAGCTGTTTGAGCTTGCAGTAGTGGTGTTGAGACTGAAGGCTGGGATGAAGGATATATATTGTAGAGCACAGACCCATTTCAGCCTTGGATTTTGCCTGGATGACAGAAATGGCTTTATAGTGTGCTATAAATCAGTAGTAGAGCAGAGAGATGGTACACTCTGTACCTGCAGTTTAAATGCTGCTGTGCAGATCTGTGCCAGGCTGAATGACCACTTCACTTCCCTCTGCTTGCCCTTTAAACCGTGCCCGCTCCAGCCAGGCCATTTTCACTGATGATGTGTGGCCTCTGATAATCAGCAGAAGCAGATGGCACATTCTGAGGGCGTTTTAGCGGTCAATCTGGCATGATTTGTGCACCATTATGGTGAGCACAGGCTCAGCGTGACCAGGGCAGAGAGACACTCCTCCCACAGAGTAGCTTTAAATGAGGGTATGTCTACCTCGGCCTTTCACTTCAGTCAGCGAGCTCCTGCTCACCGCAGCTCTTAGTCATAACAGCTTGTCGATAACCGACACCCCTGAAATGAAAGTAAAACCAGTGAACACAGTGTACGAGTAAAAAACGGATCCCCAAATCAGCAGTCTACAGCAAGATCCTCACCTGCATAGCTGAGTCCATTGCTCATGTTGGTGGGAATCAGACTCCACTTGTCAGTAGCGGGGTTGTAGAACTCCACAGAGGACAGGTTACAGGACCCATCGTCCCCACCGATAACATACAGCAGGCCGTTTATGGCACACACTCCTGCACAGTCAAATTACAATACACACGCACACATGTAGCCCAAGTTTGCTGAAAACATTCTCGACACAGAAGGATGCAAAGCATGCAGGAACCCAGGTTTTCCAGGTGGATGAAGTAAACCTGGTGGAGTTTGTCGTTTGTTTTTTCTTCTTCCAGTTTTCATAGACTAATCGTGTCATTTCGAACATACCTTAGAAACACTGCCACACAATATTCCAGGTAAGCTGGAACAATGACACCAATATCTGTGACAGTGACATGCCTCTACTGACCCCTAATGGAGTACCCTTTGTAATGGAATACACCACTGGAATGAAATCTTAAACATTGAAATGTAGATTTTTTTTTCTCCTGCCTTCAAATACATAAGTACTGTGACAACCTAGTTTCTACACAATCTGGCCAGAAGTATGTGGACATCTGAGAATTGGGTCTTCCTCAAACTGTTGCCACAAGGTTTGAAGCACACAGTTGTATAGGATATGTTTGAATGCATTACTGTAACCCTTCATGGGAACTCAGGGGCCCCAAACATGTTCAAGCATGACAATGACCCTGTGCACAACACAAGGTCCATAAAGACATGGCTTGCCAAGGATAGTTTGGATGACCTCAAGTTGCTTGCACAGAGGCCTGGCCTCAACCTCACTACCTGCACATTAGGCCTCCTCACCCAACATCAGTGCCTGACCTCACTAATGCTCTTGTGATTGAATGGGCAAATCCCTACAGTCACACTCCAAAATCTAATCCTCAGAAGACCGGGGTTTAAAACAGCAAAAGGGGAGGAAATCTGGAGTGCGATGTTCCAAAGGCACATATGGGTGTGACTGAGGTGTCCACACACTTTGGGCCATACAGTGTATATTTTATACAAGGTGAGTCAAATGAAATCCGTCCACAAGTTAAGCTCTGCAACACTTGAGTTGGATGAAATGAAGAGTCAGCCTTGCATGTACATAACCGGTCAAAAGTTTGGAGACACTCGACTGAAACGTTTCTCACGACCATAAAAACCTTTTGATCTGAAGGTGTATGATTAAATGTTTGAAATATAATTGTGCCAATATATTCATTTCTTTCATTAGAAAACGAACATTTTATGTACAAAAAAAATGTGTTGTTTTTTTTTTTTTAATGCACGACTTGGAGCGAAATATTCCGAAAAACAGCCTGTAAGTGTCCACCATAGGTGGGAACTCCTTTAATACTGATCTCAGGGGAAATCCTCAAGAAATCAGTTGAGAAAATGCCAAGAACACATTTCTGGAAATTCTAGGCAAAAAGGGGTTCTACTTTAAAGATGCTAAAATACTCAATTATTGTGATATATTATTGATTTATTTATTATTCCAGAGTTTTGAAGACTTTATTATTATTCTAAAATGTGGAAAAAATAAAAATTAAGAATTAGTGTGTCTAAACTTCTGACAGGTAGTGTATACACCATTTATTTATATACACCTACAGCACATCTGCCAGTGCACGAGTGCTGTAGGAGGTCCTGTAACTACTCCCTGCCTTGATATTTGTCTCTAAACCCTTTCCATCCTCTCACCAGCTGCTCACCTGCATTCCTTCTGCACATGTTCATATCACACACCTGCTGCCAGGTGTTAGTGGCTGGGTCAAACACCTCTACACTCTTACTCACAAGTGGTCCATCATGTCCCCCTGCTGCATACAGCTGCCCATTGAGCACTCCTACTCCTGTGCAACGCGCGCACACACGCACACACGCACACACACACACACACACACACACACACACACACACACACACACACACACACACACACACAGAGTTTACATCCTGAGAACTTTAGCATGCCACTCAAAGAGAATCAGCAGATGGCAGTACAGAGTACAAATTAAGGTAGACGTTGCACATGCATCTTCAGCTCAGTTTAGTACCTGCTCCACTGCGTCTGGTGCTCATGTCAGCTACATAGTCCCATTTGTTAGTGACTGGATCATACTCTTCCACAGTGTTGAGACACTGACGAGATGCACCATCATAACCACCGACTGCATACAGTTTACCTGAGAACACACACATTCTCAGAGAATTAAATACAGCTTCCTTACACTCACCAACCAGAATTATTACACTCACCAACCAGAATTAGGAAGACCTGCACACCTCCTCACCTTGCAGTTATCTAATCAGCCAATCATGTGGCAGCGGTGCAATGTAAAAAAAATCATACAGGTACAGGTCACGAGCTTCAGTTAATGTTCACATTAAGAAAAAGTGTGATCTCTGTGACTTTAACCGTGGCATGGTCATTGGTACCAGATGGGCGGGTTTGAGTATTTCAGAAACTGCTGACCTTCTGGGGTTTTCTCACACAACAGTCTCTAGAGTTTAGATAGAATGGTGTAAAAAACAAAAGAACATCCTGTCAGTGGAGGGTCTGCATGATGAAACACCCTGTTGATGAGAGAGATTAGAGGACAATGACCAGAATATTTTGAGCTGACAGGAAGTCTATAGTAACTCAAATAATCACTATTTACAACCATGGTGAGCAGAAAATCATCTTAGAACACACAACACATCAAACCTTGAGGTGGATGGACTGCAACAGCAGAAGACCACATCAGGTTCTGCTCTTATCTTCTGTTCTTGTAGTCTGTCCACCTCAAGGTTCAATGTTTTGTGCACGCTGAGTTGCTTTTCTGCTCATCATGATTGAAAAACAGTGATTACTTGAGTTCCTATATCCAATAAAGCCACTTGAACCTGAACTATTATATCCCTCATAGCAGATCGAACCAATCTGGACATTTTTCTCTGATCTCTCTTATCAACAAGGCGTTTCCACCCACAGAAGTGTCACTCCCTCCGTGTTTCTCATTTATTGTAAATGCTAGAAAGTGTTGTGTGTGAAAATCCCAGGCCATCAGCAGTTTCTGAAATACTCAAACCAGGCCTTGTTACCAATCATGTCAAGATCAAAGTCACAGAGATCACTTTTTCTTCATTCTTATGTTTGATGTAAGCATTTCCCAAAGACCTGTATCTGCATGATTTGTTGCACTGCACTGCTGTCACATGATTAGCTTATTGAGTGTAAATACTACTACTCAAAAGGCAGCTGCACCCAGTATCAGAACTGTTTTAATTAGCACAGAAAGGAAATAAATGGTAATTGTGGTTTTGATTAAGTAGTTGGGGGTGGGCTCTTATTTACTATGGTCATACATACTATCAGACATCATGCTGTTTGTCCTGACAGGTCAACTTGTGGTTGCTCAGTGATTAAGACAGTGGACTCCTGTTTAGAAGGTCACGAGTTCAAATCCCAGCATTACCATCCTGCCCTGCTGAGCCCGTGAGCAAGGCCCTTAACCCTCAACTGCTCAGCTGTATAAAAATGAGATACAAATGTGAGTCACTCTGGATAAGGGCATCTGACAAATGCCGTAAATGTAAATGGTGTGTTATTTAATTATTCAGTTTTAATTATTTTTCTTATCATGAAGAGGTGCCAACTTTCTTAGTGCCTTTAAAAAGTTGTCACAGTGTTGTCCAGCACCAGCTGACATTAAAAATGTATTTAATTTTGTCAGTGACATTATTATTGACAAAATCTAAAAAGCTTTTATCAATAAGCATTTTTGCAAGTAATTTTGTTGCTTATACAAACTGATTAAACCAAAGAACTGATCAAACAAAGGGGCAACGTTCATCCAAGCATTTCCCCATGTTGAACATTGGCATCACTGTAGGTTCTGTAGGTTCCTGTTTGGGCCAGTTTTTGTTTGTACAAGTTAAAAACACCAGTGTAAGAAACTAAAGGTCCTGGGTTTGCATTTTTGCCAAGCTTTTTTTTTTGTTTGGTGGAGAAGCAAGATAAGAACCAAAACAGTGTTTCATAACTACAGCTGAAACCAAAATACATTTTACAAAACGTGAAATGCAAGACTGTTTACCGTCCACAACTCCAACCCCCACACTGCTTCTCCTAGTGTTCATAGGAGCCACAAAAACCCAGTCATTAGTCTTGGGGTTGTACGCTTCCACCGAGGCCAAACCTGGAGAGAAAAAAAAAAAAATGACGAGAGTGAGAGTGTGTAGCAACGCCTACATATGCACAAGCAACCACATGGAAAACATCATATACACACAAAGACAGCAGATCACCACATATGGTATTCTGGCTTACTGAAGAACTGAAACAACCGTGTGCCTCAACCTGCTGCTTATAATCCACTCCGCCACGATCATAGTCTTCTACTACTGCTCTAATTCTGTGCCATGCTGCAGTACACATCAAAGGAATAGTTTTACCCTTGTCCCAAATGCAGGTGTTTAGCTGAGACATGTTCAACTTCAGGGGTCTGACATGGCTAATGTAGCTAATGGTTCAAGAGAGTCCAACAAAATTTCAACTAACAATCATTTTAACTACCACAAGAGCTATTTACCATGAACTACACTTTATGGCCAGAGGTTTGTGCACACCTGACTGTCAAACCCATATGAACTTCTTGTACAGCCCATTCCACATTTAATCCCCCTTTGCAGTTATAACCTCCACTCTTCTGGGAAGGCTTTCCACTAGATTTTAGAGCATGGCTGTGAGGATTGGTTCATTCAGCCACTAATGAAACACATTCAGCATTAATAAGGTCTGGTACTAATGTTGGGTGAGGAGGCCTGATGCACAGTCAGCATTCCAATTAATCCCAAAGGTGTTCGGTGGGGTTGAGGTCAAGTGTGTAGGCTACTCTATTTCTTCCACACCAACCTTTCACTGACTGCTGTTTCTGGGTTTCTCTACACAGCGCTCACAACGTTTCTGACATCAGCTTTTGTTGTTTTCCCTGGCCGACCAGTTCATGTCCAGTTGTCACTACACCAGTGATTTCTTTCTTTTTCAGGACATTCCAAATCGTTGTATTGGCTATGCCTAATGCTTGTGCAATGGCTCTGATCGATTTTCCTTCTTTTATTAGCTTCAAAATGGCTTGCTTTTCTCCCATAGACAGCTCTCTGGTCTTCAAGTTAGTTTATTCTTTTTTCAGATACACCTCCCAGCCTCGAAAAAGCAGCCTTCCCCGAAAGGCTTGCTGATGCACAGCAACACAGATACACATGCCACAGTGTTAAAATTTGGGAGGTGTACACGCCAGTCCATCAGTATGCTTCTGTGCACAATGCTTACTCATAATCCCCTTCTCTCTGCTGCAATGCAAATACACAAAGATGCTTCAAACCAGCCTTTACTATAATCTACAAACGTAGCTGAATACTGTAATGATATCGGGTCTTGAACACTGGGTTCACTGTTTTTCCTTTAGTCACTACAATTAAATGTTAGACCCAGCCTCCATATCTTAGACCCATATATGTAAGGCCCAGCCTGCATATGTTTGAAGATGAAATTTTTGGAGATTTCTGGACAATAATATGTTCCACTTCCACTCTGAAGTTAAATATGTAAATATAGACTATCCATGTTATTATTTGAAAATAAAATTATTTAGGCAGGTATTAAAAAAAGATTTTGGATGAGAGACAGATTTCTATTACATGTTAGCCTTGTAATTCCAGTGTGAAAACTACATAAGAAAACATGAGACAACAAAAAAATTAACCCTCATTAGAGGTAATGGCCTGAAAAGGATAAGCGGTATAGAAGATGGATGGATGGATAGATAGAGGTAATGGAAAAAAATATATACTTTTTTTGCTGAATTTGCATTCATTCATGAGAAAGGTAGACAATCGATTATTTATTATTACAAAAACATATTGCTGATAATCAAAATGCAACTCCTTTGTTTAAAAAATGCTTTAAATGACTATTATTTAGGATGAAAACAGCATGCATGGTGAATGAAAATAATGAAATCTAGCTGTACCTGTACTGCCATCAAAACCCCCAACAGCGTAGAGCAGGTCCCCCAGCACGGCGGCTCCCAGTGTGCTGCGACGTTCCTGCATGCTGGGAACCGAACTCCACTGATCCCTCACACCATCGTACATGTCCACTGTCCTCACTCGCAGAGAACCATTAAAACCCCCCACTGCATAAACCTTACCAGCCATAAACACCACCCCTGTACAGCACACACACAAGCGCACACATAGGGTTAGAGGGTTAGGGCTACCTGAATGTGAGCAGTGAACAGTGAGGACAGGGGCACCAAGAGAAGACATGCCTGCTCGGCAGCGTCTCGAGGGCAGATCAGCCACCTGGTACCAGCGATCCTCCTGGAAATCATAGCACTCAACGCTACGTATGGCTTTAGGAGCCTGACCACCTACCACAATCATCACCTGGAAGAAAAAAAACAAAGACACTTTTCAAGTCACGTGCTGCTCAGACACCATCTTAAAGGAGTACTCTGTTTTTAAACTAATGTTTATCTCCTGTAGCATAAGTATGATGATATCTAATGGAATACTTTTATATAGGTAGACCAATTATAAATTAATTCGCTAGCCAATCGGACAAGTAAAAACCCCAGTGTGTTACCCAGTCCTATTATGGCCTAAAAGTTAGGCTAAAAAGTGGTTGATAACAATGTAATATGAAGCAGAGTCTGATATCACATGAATTAAGTGCAGTAATATGGACTGGAATGGAAACGGAAAACAACAGGTATAAAATGGAAACAAACAGAAATATCATGATCATTAAAGCACATCACATTTTCCCCCTCGAAAATAAATAAATAAAAAATAAATAAATCCTTAACCAACATTTCAGCTACAAGCTGTGATGTTCTGTCCTCACATTGCTTGTAAACAATATTATTCAATCCTGGCTAGCAACTTTGCTTTCTCACAAAATATTCAACCACAGGGTAACTAGGAAGTGCTAGATAGAAAGATATAAATATTATTGTCTACTTCTGTATTTATTCCAAATTGAATTTTAATGAAAGTCTCAGGGCCGTTGTTCAGTCAGATTTCTATTACATGCAGGTTTTTAAGTAAATGAGTCTTCCATTCTTTTCTTAGGAAACGCCCCAGAGCTCAGGTTGAAAAAAATAAACAGAAAAGCAGATGGACGGCGAGTGAAAGGATTTCTCTCTTCATGTGAGCTACAGAAAAACTTATCTGAATAAGAGAATATCTTGAGAAAAGGAAGACCAAACATTACTTCACACCTTAGGCAGGCTGACGGGCGTGCGTGGCCGAGTCCTGTCTGTCTTTATCAGGTGCCGCTGGTCTGCAGGTAACAGGTGGTACTTCATGGCTTCAATAAGGAAATCCTTACAAGTGTTGTTGTTTTTTATCAAGGCCTCCTCCTCTACAATCTAGTCAGATACACAAGCATAGCAGTAATACTAAGTGGCTCCAAGAAGAAAATTAAACGATAAACTTTCAAAAAAAAAAAAAGATGAAGAAAAAAAAAAAAAGAAATGTGTGCTAAAATATCAAGAGTCAATACAAAATGAATGCCAGGTAAACAGTTTGAGCAGATTATGTAGACTGGCCTACCTGAACCAAGTAATCTCTGGATAACAGTGGCAAGCGAACATGCTCCATAAGCTTTGGCATGTGCTCTAACCGTGCTTCTTTATCATGCTTTATCCATGTAATCATAGCTTCAAACACCTGAGGGAAAAATAAAAATCAAAAACATTTTAGCTCTTTCAACTGCTACAGCCTAAGTAAGCAGAACGCCTCCGGTGTCACCTGCTCACATTGCCACTGCGTGGATCTAACAGCAGTTGACAGCAGATCAATGTGTGAATGCTAATGTGGGAGGTAAAGTAGAGAGCAGCTAATGGTGTGTGATGCTTCCAACTGACACACGGCTCATCTCCTTCACTCTCACAGCAGCCTGCTGATCTGACAGAGCCTTCGTGCATGTATTTACTGAACAAACCAAGTGGAGCTACAGTGAGAGGGGAGTCGTACGAAGACTAGCACATGCTCTATATTAGTGTGATCAGAACTAATTTAACTGTTTGAAATCGAACACAAATTTCATATTGTTTATGTTTCTGAACGAAAAGCATAATATACATTTAAATTTTCCTGTGAGAAAATTTGGCTTAAAATACGGAATGTAGTGGAAATATAACTTTTCAATTTCTAAGCCAAACTAATGTCTTGTGACATCTACATTTCTAAATATTTGTTTAAATGAAAAAAAAAGTGTCCTAAAAGTTTGATTACATTTTAATAATTTACAAACATTGTGGATGAATCCCATATATTCTACTCTATGTAGTAAGCATATACACAGAACAGCCATAGCACTGACCAGTGAAATGAATAGCATTGATTATCTCGTTACAATGGCACCTGTCAAGGGGTGGGATATATTAGGCAGCAAGTGAACATTCAGTTCCTGAAGTTGATGTGTTGGCAGAATGAAAGTGCACCGCAGCTTGTTCCCACAGATCGCTAAGAGTGCCCATGCTGATCCCTGTCCACCACAGAAAGCTCCTACAATGGGCAAGTGAGCATCAGGACTGAACATTGGAGCAATGGAAGAAGATGGATAGGTCTGACGAAACACGTTTTCTTTGATATCATGTGGACAGCCGAGTGCGTCGTTTACCTGGGGAAGAGATGGCACCAGGATGCACTATGGGAAGAAGGCAAGCTGGTAGATGCTGTGTGATGCTCTGGGCAATGTTCTGCTGGGAAACCTTGGGTCCTGGCATTCATGTGTATGTTACTTTAACTCATACCACCTACCTAAACATTGTTGCAGACCAAGTACACCCCTTCATGGCAATGGTATTCCCTAATGGCAGTGGCTTCTTTCAGCAGGATAATGTACCCTGCCGCACTGTAATAATTGGTCAGGAATGGTTTGAAGAACATGACGAAGAGTTCATGGTTTGAACTCTTGACTCGGCCTCCAAATTCCCCAGATCTCAATTCACTCGAGCATCTGTGAGATGTGCTGGTGTACAAGTCTGATACATGGAGCCTTGCAACTTACAGGATTTAAATCTGCTGATTGGTGCTACATACCACAGCACACCTTCAGAGGGCTTGTGGAGTCCATGTCTCGACGGGTCAGAGCTGTTTTGGGGGCACAAGTGGGACCTGCACAATATTAGGCAGGTGGTTTTAATTTTATGGCTGACCTATGTATAGTGAATAGGAAATCACTTTGGAATTTGGTCTAACCGTGTATTCCAGTGAAGATTAGGCTTATACAGAGATCTCACTTAACACAAGTAATATAAAATTGCCCTGAATATCTGCAGCACGGAACAGTACTGTAAACAAATAAAAACAAACCTAAATATTTATGAATATATTATGATATGGACTTCTCATATTTTCACCTGCAAACAGTACAGTTCTACAGGTCATGTTTGCAGAATTATAAAAGTATGCAATTCAAATGCATCAAACATTGCCTTCAAATGTTTGGCGGTTAGAGAGGAAGTTGAATTTGATTACTGATAGATAACAACGAACAGACCACACTGTACTGATGAGATAAGGGTTGTGGGAGGGAAACAGAAATAACGGCTACCTTCTCTTCAGTGGACACAGTCAGCTTGTCGCTGGAGATGAGACTGCACACCTGCTGCAGGGAAAGACCCATGAACTCTTCTCCCAGCATGACCTCTGTAAAATGCTGCTCTGAACAGCACAAAAACACCACATACACAGGTTAACCAACTACTATATATTCTTGAGGTCTATTGTGATTTGCTTGAGCAGGATGCACACAGTTAACCAACTCACCAGCGTAGGCATGGGACTGGCTGAGCAACTCAGTGCAGGTGTGCAGGTCAGCGAAAGCACGGATGCCCAGGCAGTTGGTGGGATGGAGCTGGGCCTGCAAGAACTCACAACACACCTGTCTCACCTCCATTAGTTGCAGTAAGCTGGCTGCCGGCAGCAGCACCTGTGTAGACATGTTACACAGTGTGTGGATCAGCTCTAAACATTATTCCTAGTGCTCCAGAACTTTTTGTTTTGTGGATTAAGATTTAGGTACAAATGCACTATTCACAGGAATAACGTGGCTCTGCAGAAATCATATTCTCCACAGCCAAAATATTTGTAGCTAAACAACTCCTTTTACTACCAAGCAATTCAACAAAATACCGGAAATATCCACAACAGGGTCTGATATTCCCCTCACTTCCCTGAACCATCAGCTCAAAAGACAATCACAGTGAACAAAGGCAGGACTTTCCTGGCTCGTTACACGTTTCCCCTGTTAAAAATGAGAGGAAACGCATGCCTCAAAGAGATCCAGCTGGAGAAGCTAGAGAAAGAAAACCAAAGCACAATCCTACACGAGTATCATAAAAATAGGCAGGTGAACTTGACAAGATTAGAGGCACATACCCATATTTATTGACACTCTCATGAACGTATGATAGGCTGTGTTTCAACCTACCTGCACATTGTCCTCCGTTACTTCGATCTCCGCTGTATAAATATAATCCACCAATTTCCTGAGTGTCTGTCCATCCATGTCCCTTATCTCAACACATGTGGCCTTACTTTCACTCATTTCCCCTGAACACAGTGAACACAGTATCAGCTGAAAACATTCTGCCGTCATTCAAAGTCACGCTGAAGACTCAAAGAGTCTTCAGAATCAAAAGAATCAAATCAATCAAAGAATCAAAACGAACATACTCTTGGACTCAATAAGCAGGAATTTGGATCACCCAGTGATGGAGTCTACTTAATGCGTTAATTAAAACCTGCTCTCTGTAAATCTTGGTATACAGGATTATTGCTAAAAGAAAGGAACCTGTAAACATAGCGCAGAAGTAGGGACTACAGGAAGCCAGCACCACTTTATGGGCAGGAATCTCCTCTTCACCGGCTAACAGCAGCACATCACAAAGCATCTTCCTGCTGTGCTCACATGCAAAAATGAAACAAATTTTTTTTTTTTTAAACAAAAGTATAAAATGTTTCTTTTTACAATAAAAGTAAAAAAAACTGAAGTAATTTCCCCAAAAACCCTGCACATAAACTTGATATAATCTTCAACATGTGTCACAGTTTAGGAAAACTCATTATATGTTTGCTGCGACTAAATTATGGAACAGCCCCAACTTGGAAATATCTACTTTAAGAAAGCAAATAAATTTTGACTAAATGCAAGTCAAATATGGTCCCCTCCGAATCTACTGAAATTCATTTGTTTGTCCTTCTCGGTAATTTTCAGGACATTCCAAATTGATGAACTGCCTCTACAAAATACAAAGTTTCAGTCTTTTCTCAGCGTCAAGTGTCTTGCTTTTCTAACATAGACAGCTCTCTGACGTTCATGCTGGCTTATCCTTTTTAACATCAAATGCTTCAGGTGAAACTAAAAAGCTAAAACCAAGAGTAGATGTTCAAGATCTCTTTAAGAGGACACACTTGGGTAACAAGGGACACCTGTCAGTCACGTTCCAATATTTTTGCTCGCCGGCAAATTCGACGGTCTGATTCAAAATGTGCCATGTCCTTTAACGCAACATATAAAGACCAGGAAATAAAAGCGGAAATTTTAAGCTTTATATTTTCATCTTTTTATTTCAAACCCAAATGTCTTCAGTCCACAGTAAAAACAAATGAATCGGCCTTGCTGTTCCAGTCATTTCGGAGGGGAACGTATGTGCAGCAGTATAGAAAATCCCATCAGATATTTGCTGCGACTAAATTCTGGCACAGCCACAAAAAATAAGATTTGACCATTTTTTTAATGAATACCATACATTGAAATGCCCAGTTTGAGAAAGCAAATACATTGGAACTAAATGACATGGACATTTTTTTTCTTATTTTTTATTTTGTCTAATTTCTAACCTTGGATTAGAGTCTGCTTGCAAAGATCATATCAGGTAAGGAGCCAGGTTAACAAACGCAGCTGGACATGCGGTCAGTCTGCCTAAAGATCTCAAAAACCATGCTAGTTATAAGTGTACGTTTCTCCCATTTCAAAACAAACAGAAGTCTAATCAATTCAGTTTACGCAGCTATTGGCTACTAACATTTCTGTGATGCTCCTGCAACATCACCTCATCGAAACAGAGAACTGCGCTTACACACTCTGTTCAAATGACAATGGACAAAGATTTAAAATGTTAAATGACAATAAAAAGACATTAATAACAAGAAATGTAGCCAACAGTATAAAACTGGCTGAATTAATCTGCGGTTATTTCCTCACTGATCTTAGTGCGAACAGCCATCAGTTGAATGAAGAGAAGACGATGAGGCTTGTGTTTAAATGCCACGAGGGAATTTTACCAAACATGACGAGAGTCAGATGCAAATAATGCCGATAATAAAAGTGAGAGTTCATTTCCGATCGTAAATTTAGAACGAAAAATTGGCAGTAATTGTTTTTCTATGAGTAAATTTTTTTTTTCTAGCAGTGGAAATTACATTTTAATTTTTAAATGCTTTTTTTGTCCTTTTTCATTGTTGAGAGCAACCAGAATTTAAAATGCTGTAACTTTAATTCTACAGGGTGTCCCAAAAGTCTCTATACATAGGGGAAATGAACACTTTTTAACAAAAAGTCTCCCAAATTTTGTGAGCACATCATACACGTCACTGTTGCCAAACTGGGAGTTAAAGTTGGGAGAGATGACTCAGTGTGTGTTCACAAAGAAATGACAATAATGTCGAGGATGTTTTGTAAATAAAGTTACATTTTGCTAAAAAAAATAAAATAATAATAATAATAATAATAATATATTTTAAAAAGTGACAATTTCCCCACGGATGAGGACTTTGGAGACACCCTGTAGCCGAGATACATGCAAAAGTGAAACGAACAGAGTTCAGGAGTTTTCAGTAATTTTCAGAATTATATGTTGTAGAAAACGTCAAAATGTGACCATGTGAAGGGTTTTCTCAGTCTGCCACACATCTTTAACATAACTGGAAACATTCAACAGCCTCATTTAATTCCATGCATTAACCTTCTCAGGTCATTCATGATCCTAAATGCTTTCCTCATATGCATGTGATTGAAGGTGTTCATCCCTGGCTCTCGCCCATCCTCGTCTAAATCCAGTGCTGTCCCGGGTGGAGCTTGGCTCCTGGTAATGACAAACAACGTTGTACACACATTCAAGTAAATTCCATTTTTATTTGTATATCATTTCTTATCAATATGCATGGTCACAAAGCAGATTTGCAGAACTCTGGATGTAGATTAGATTTGGACCCCTATTGAGCAAGCCTGAGGTGAAGGACAGAAGGAAAATCTCTCTGACATGACATGAAGTGTTGAAGAAACCTCAAGAGGAACCGAATTCAAAAGGGAGCTCATCCTCTACTGTATGACCCTGAATAGAGTGATTATAAAATCATTATTTGTTTTGAAGTGTATACTATAAAGTCAAAACAGTAGGAAATGTGTTGAAATGATGTTCGGTATGAGCATCAAACCCTTTATGATTTTGGTAGTGGTCCTTAGAAGGAACAAATCTACAGTATACAGGTGAAATTATCCGCTGAAGCAAAGGGTGACATTTGGGCATATAATATTTTAGGGAAGTGCAACTCTTTATGGTTGGTATATATATCTTCTACCGCTTACTCCTTTTCAGGGTCACGGGGAACCTGGAGCCTATCCCAGGGAGCATCACGCACAAGGCGGGGTACAACCTGGACAGGGTGCCAGTC
>JAOUWY010000054.1:14890190-14910634 GCA_025728095.1 Prietella phreatophila | reverse complement strand
TTCATTGGTCCGATGTGACGAGGCTAAATGTTTTGGCATGAAACTCGTTAGCCCGTTAAAATCCATAAATTAGCCGCGTTATTGTTTAAGCCGCAGTGTTCAAAGTCTGTGAAAAAAGTAGCGGCTTGTAGTCCGGAATTTATGGTATATCATTTATTTCAATATGACGTTTGTAGAACGTGTTATCTGTAAGTGTTTTTGCCTGAAAAACTGCCCCTAGACCTCTATTACAGAGGTTTTAGCAAACAGGTCTTCCAGTCTTTTTTTTCAGTGCAAGAAACTTTCACAATTCTTGTCTGTGATAACTGCACATATGTGTGCAAAGGAAAAAGGAAACCTTTAAAAAATATATATTACTCTTAAGTACCGTGAGACTTCTGTCTTTCTCAGAGGACTGCCATCTTCCTCATTTGCATCCCAAAGTGCTGAACCCAGAGTGTTCTCAGCTAAAATGGAACATTATCAGATATTCAGTAATGTATTTAACAGGTCCTGTGTTGTAATGTTAGAAAGATAGCCTTATGGAAATGTTTAACATTTTGACAACTACATCAGTGAATCAATGCTGTGAGAACATTTGCAAATGTTAAAATATTATCAGAAAACAACAACTTGACAGATTAAATGTTCAGAGAACTTGAAGCTCAAAGAACAGCAACATTCAGCAAATGTTAAATTGTTGGTTAGGAAGTGTCCTGTAACTGGTGTTTGTGAAATCTCTCATATCTCTGATGCCTGGCACAATGCAAGTTTGTGTTTTAACATTGGAATCAGCTCTATGAAGCTGGACTAAGTTACTTTCCTGTGAGCATAACCAAATTAAGTCAGTCTCATGCACTCTGGCTTCACCCCAGTGGAGCATTTTGCATTTCATTGGAGCATTGGTAGAGGATTGTGGGTAATTGTTCTGAAGAGGCCATCTGCTTAAGAGGAACACAAATTACGCTTCTCTGTCTCAGAACACCAGTATCTGCTGGCACCATGGCCACCAACAGATTACACTGTCATATTATTAGGTTTTGGTCTAATGTAATTGCGCCAATTGGATTATGCAAAAAAAAATAAAAAATGCGCCTCTGCATCAGATAATACTGGCCATAATTTATGCAGGAAAGCACAAACACATATAAAGGTTAGAAAGCTGACCGGTAAGCATGTGGTGTATGAGTGTGCACTAGGCTGTTCACTATAGTCATTGTAGAGCGAGTGATCTGATGCCTTTTTGAATAAGATCCATTTGTGAGTGATTTTTTTTTTCGCATCGGCTTGATAAAGGTGCACCATTAACAATGCATCAGTTGTCCAATTTCTAAATCATGTCATCAAACACACATTTGAGATATTTTCTCAATGTATATTGTATAAACCTGATAAAGAATGTATTCATTATTAAAAGCTGTCTCTCGCCCCAGTGAAGGAGTCATGGTGGCTTCACATATCAGTTTTGAAAGTGAACTCTGAACACTCCACTGGCCTGAAAGTCATCATTTGCACATGTAATTGCAGTCATCCAGAGCTTAATTATTTCAGTTAGCTGTACAATCAACTTAATGGGATAGAAAAATTGGACTCTGAATGTCAGATCCCAGCGCAGATTCTAAATGTGATACAATGGCTCTGTATCACTTCTAAATGATGCACATGGCCTAAAATGGCTGTTAAACTGCACTTTCTGTGGTAATTCTATTGAACCGGCTGTGACGCTTACTTGAAGTCTAATGTGGCCATTTGTGTTGCTGTAGTGATGCCAATCTCACAGATGGCCTGTGCGACTCTGACTCTGAACTGGGCAGCCTGGAGACTTTGGAGAGGGGCAGCACGGATACCCTCGCCAATGGTTGCCGTGCCGACGGAGAGGCTGCCAAGCGACTGGCTAAGCGGCTATTCTACCTGGAGGGCTTCAAACGGTGTGACGTGGCACGACACCTGGGAAAGAAGTGAGTGTGTGAACGTGAGGGTGGGTGAATGCTTGATTGACGTAAGTGAATACGAAAAGAAAATGATCTCCCTCTCTTTTGCAGTAATGAATTCAGCCAGATGGTAGCGTCAGAGTATCTGAGCTTCTTCGACTTCACAGGGTTATCCTTAGACAGAGCGCTAAGGTAAGGTCTATTTTCTTATTCGATGCAGACTGTTTGATGTCTTGTGCTTTTGGCAGTAGTGGCTCGCCCATAGTGGTATGAACACTATCCATTTTATATCACGTTGGAATACTAATCACTTATTTTGAATGACCAACAATTTACACAATTCTTGCTATTTGACAGATATAAGCTAGCGTTCTTTTGAGTTGCTCTCCTCTCTAGATGTTGAGCATTTCTGGGGCAGCATGCTCACTGCCCTGTTTAGCACCATAGAGTTATTATTTCACCTATTGGACATTATGGGAACCACAACAATTGCTAACAATTGCAGGATTTGTTCTTCCCCATGCTCAAGTGAGGAACAGTAGACAGACAGTTAATGTCAGGGTTGGCCGATGGGGCTAGTTTAAAATGACTCAAAAGGCCAGCAAGATCTTCTAATCTGAATGAAATCAAATTCATTTACGCACAAAGGCAAAGTGTAATTGCTGACTGTATGTCTACAGGATAGAGACTTTTACAGATACCGATGTCTAAGTTGGGCAGTACCTGCTGATAACCGATTAATCACCCAACAGCTTTTAGAATTGATACTGGGGATAATGGTGTGGATTACCTTGAACAAAGATAAGCAAAATTACATCGAAACCCACTCAAAATGAGCTGCGTTGTATACTAGATGGCTGTATGTTGTTGATGCTCAACCGCATTTACAGGGCTACACTAAATATCACTAAGTAGTAGACTATAGTCTATATCAAGTGTGACAGCCACTTCTACCAAATTCTATAGTCACAAGCTGCGGCTACGCTTTAGAAAGAATCTTCATGATCTTGGACTTACTTGTTCTTTCCATTTCACTTTACAAAACATCTAGACATCTGACTGATAAGGTGCCACAGTTTCTGGCACACAGAGAGCTCAGTTTAGATATTAAGCCTTGCTACTTCCTCTTTTTTTTATTTAAGGCATAGTTGTGGGAGAACTTGGCCCTACTGTCACATGTCTGTCGAACACTGGTGTCTTAGTCATGTTACAAATAGACTACCCAAATGGAATATTTGTGCTCAGCATTCTGTTAAGCCCACAACTACCCTGGCTCTCCTACTGCTAAAATGATTGCATTTCAGTTACTGGCTCTTATTACATGTAACTCCTTCTCGCATGGACACAATCCAACATTTCTTCCCTATATATTCCTCTCTCAGAGTGTGTGATATCTGTGATCAAGGTAATCTGGACCACCTTTCATTTCTGAAATGAAAAAGTGAGAACAGCTGGCGGCAGTCCCTTTTTATGGAGCATTAATGGTATTAAATAACCTACCTGTCCATGTGAGGGATAGTCTTCATTTTTTAAATCCAATTATAAAACTCATTTGGTTTAGCTGACCACATCTCACACTGCTGTAGTGTTTAGTCCAACCCATATTTTTGACCCTTTCTTTTTTTTTAGTCTGTCTATCTATCTATCTATCTATCTATCTATCTATCTATCTATCTATCTACCTACCTACCTACCTACCTACCTACCCACACCCATACATTCATCATTTCCACAAACTACGGAAATATCCAGACCAGACATTGTTGACTACTCACTAGGTTTTTCTAAGCTTGCCCTCAACCTCATGTCAGTTCCTCTAACTCTCTCCTGATGTTTCTCCTCATGGTACAGGAACTTCCTGAAGGCATTTCCTCTGATGGGAGAGACGCAGGAGCGAGAGAGAGTACTGGTGCACTTTTCCAAACGCTTCTGTCACTGTAACCCAGAAGCCCTCACCTCTGAAGGCAATTATCACTACCTACATTGATCATGACATATGGATTATTGCTTATTGAAAGATCCTGGCCACTCTCTTAACATGAGCTTACGCTACATCATTGGTCATCAACTGGTGGACCATGGTCAGGGTGCAGACCCAGCAAAGCATTTCATCAGACCGAACTGAATACTTGAATAGAAATACTGCACAAGCAAAATGTTAGGCACAAGCTGGATAGTGTTAGCATGCTAGCTAAGAAATATACAAATGAATGCAAGAGGATGCACAGGAGTATCTCAGTCTCACCCAGTATATAACCATGGTTACACCACACCTACACCTCCTGTTACTTGTTTCTGTGCTTATCTTCAGTTCCAGTCAAGCATACAGCCCCCACCGAAAGAACTTTTGTTTTTCTATACACTGAGGACATTTGGGTTTGAGATCAAATGATGAATACGAGACGATAGATCGTAATTTCATCTTTCATTTCCTGATATGTACAGTACCTATAGCTGTCTAGATATCATATTAGAACATGGCACCTTTGGTGGCAGACCACCCATTTTTTAGGTGAGCAAAACAATAGGAACAGGTAGCTACAGATTAAACTAAATAACACTTAATATTTACTTGCCTTTCCCTTGCTTGCAATAAGTGCATCAAGCTGACGACCCACTCACATCACCAAACTATTGCATACTTCTTCTGTGATGCTTTTCCAGGCTTGTACCACAGTTTCTTTCAGATGTTGTTTGTTTTGGGTGTTTCTCCTTTCAGTCTCTTCTTCAGTAGGTGAAATACTGCTCATTTGGGTTGTCTGGTGATTGACCTGGCTGACCCTGATTGAACTTGATAAAGGAAATGAAAGCTGAGATTCTGATGTGCCGTCTCATAAATGTCATCAGTGTATAGCAAAAACAAAAGAATTGGCCTTGCCTTTCCAATACTTTCAGAGAGGACTGTACAGTGTACTAATATATTTTCATGTACATTTGTTCTTTCTATTTACAGATGGAGCCCATACACTGACCTGTGCTCTAATGCTTCTGAATACAGACCTGCATGGCCATGTATGTATATAAACACACACACACACTGAACTAGTGGTGGGTGATATAGCAAAAATATATCATGACACCTGAATACATTTTCACGATGTACAACATGCAATATATCATTTGTTAGTCAGCCAGTCAGCAACATTTTAAAATGAAAAAAAAAATTATAAATGAAATAACCGGCATAAACTACATAAATCAGGTGCAATTAGCAGACATACCACAGACTCTGTAGTATTTCTGTTTGTGCTAATGAGTTTATTACACACAGCATCTCTTTGTTTAGTCCCTGAGATGCAGCACTTTGTAATAATTGCATATGTAACATATGGAAATGCAGCCAAAACATTTGATTTAGTTCCATGTACTGCATAATTACTGTCTTTGGATGATGGGTAGAAACACACAGCAGTAACTGTGTATGCTAATGAGCTTCTCTAATTTAATCTAGAGAGTGTATGGTAGTGATGTGATGTGAAAAACAGTATATTTTAAAGCCTCACCCGTTACTGCATGTCCCTCAAGTTCCTATTAATTTCTATTCATTTTAAGTATTCAGCATAGTCATTGTTTATTGGTCGTTCTTCATACTAGACATATTTACTGAACTGGCAGAGACCTATTATGAATATTTGGCAATAAATCTGTAACATACTGATTGTACATGTCTTAGTTTTCAAGTCGTTAGCTATGACTGATGTGGAGAGCAAAGTTCACTGTAGAATCCCATGAATATCAGAAAACAACTTATGAACAACGCTAAATCTTTCCTGTTTTAATTCAATTCCACAGCAGTTTGAAATATTAATTCTGACCCTGTGATATTTTCTCCCCCTTTAAAAATCTGCTGTCCCTCTAACACACTCCTGTCTCCCTGTTTCTGACTTATATTCCCTAATACAATTCCACCTCATTCCATGGCTGCTGTTATGATCAGGTGGTAAGTGCAACTCCTTTGTACGCTGACTCTAAATTTCTAATTTCTCACAATACCTTTTTTCTCCATTTATCATTTGTATTAACCACATGAGAGGCAAAATCACTTCCAAGACTATAAAAATGTTACATTTAGAATACACACCATCTTGTTTCTTGGTTTGTTGTGTAAGATGGTTGATATTAGAGCATTTTTTCATGTTGTGGTTTTAACAGTTCCACCAAAATGGTGCAATTTTGAGAATGCTTGCGTGGCGTGTGTGCACTGTGTGTATTTGTTTGGCAGCGACACACTACTGCCATCTGGTGGTGGTGGGTGTATATACTGGCCTAACAGTTTCCGTCCATCTTTTTACATCTTCATGATTTGTCATCAGTCACATTAAACTATTAAAAATGCAACACAATACCTGTTACATAGTAACATAAAAAATGTAAGAATGACATTCTGCTTGGTTGTTTTAGAACATCGGGAAGAAGATGTCCTGCCAGCAGTTCATTAGCAATCTGGATGGTCTGAATGATGGAAAAGATTTTCCCAAAGAATTACTCAAGGTATTGAGCACAATACTGAGATTGATTTTAAAGATACAGGTTATCATTGCACACTTAAAAGAAAAAAATCCACGTCGAACGGTTTACGTATTAATCTTTATCATTATAATTTTGCATTGAAATTAGTTGACATCTTTAGTTTAAAATCCCCATGAAATCAAAATAGAAAATAGTTTTGTGGCTTTTAGTATGAATATGTTAGTCTTATGGTTATCTATAAGCAATTGTGCTCCAAAACAATGATAACATTCACATTTAAAAGATATAACATGCATCCAAAACGTACAGTCTCTCTCTACCACTGATACGGATCAAAAATTTTGATGACATCATTCTGCACTTTAGCTTCTCGTCAGATTTTCTGCCCAATCAAATGCTGTCTAGAATCTGAAGTGTCCCGCCCCAACATAAAACTCATCTTGCCGAAGTTGCTGATCGGGAGAAATCATATTAGCAAGCGTGAATCATAAATGTGTCTTTGGCTGTTCGAACACAAACGTTCTATTCAGTTTTCCGACTGTAACTTGGTTAAGAGCGAAATGACTTGAATTCATTCACTTCGAAGAAGGAGCTATTTGTGCCAACTCACAGCTCACCAATTTCGGGATGCTTGCCTTGGGGTTTGCAAGCTACCTTCAACTGGCAGAGACGGCCCTTCCTACCCTTTACACTGTAGCGGCATCGTGTCCATATTACTAACCATCAAGTATGGCTTAGCCTGGGCTGTGAGGTAAGATAAACGCTACTGGCTGTTTAAAAATGGGGAGGAGCCCCTCGATATGTCCCACCCTGCCTGCCTGTTTCAATGGAAATATTGTCAACACATCGAATAATGCTGCGTTTTGCAAGGCACTTTACGAGGACTTAAGCTTCTTTTTATATGTTGGCCTAATTTTCATTTGTTGATTAATGGTTTCCCACCTTACCCAGAATGCCATACGACTACCTGCTGATAGTGGCACAGTCAGGATTTAGTTCTTGCTTCATCTCTACCTAAAGAGAGATATGCAGCAGTGCTTTAGTCCTTTACTCTGTCCAACTCTTTCATCACCTCATCTCTACACTCTGCTCAAGTATAACAGGTTCCAAAGCTTCAACTTTCATGCTAATATCACCATCAGCGCTGTCGTGCTCATCATTTTTAGTTTGCTAATTAGCTGAGTTGAGTCTCTGTTGTAACTCGGCACAACTGCATCATGTTGCTGCATTCTGTTTTAGATCTTTGAGTCCAGCGTTAGCTATCTGTCATGCCTCCACGTCTTCTGCTTTGGATTTCACATTAAAATGACATTGAACAGCACTGGAAACTGAGGAGTGAGGGGAAAAAAGCACAATCGTTTTAAGAGAAAACAGCAAAATCTTCTCATTATCGCTTATTTTTAAGTTGAATTGCTTTTTATTAAACACCATTGAACACCTTCACTAGCAATGCCACACTGTGACATCAGCTCAGCAGACAACCATTATCTGCAAAGCGGAATAACAAGAATACATCACCATCCAACAATCACAGCACATGAACACATCATAAATATTTCACTATAAACATGTTAATGTGTTTCAGGGTGGACTTTCCCTTTAAAGATATGCTCTGTATTTATCACATAGATTGTATGCTATATTTTTGTATAGCTTTGTGTTGAATGCAATATCCATCTAACGCCAGGTCTCGCCTCTCTTTCTGGCTTAGGTGCTGTATAATTCAATAAAGAACGAAAAGCTGGAATGGGCCATGTGAGTATCTGCTCTATGTGTGGATTAGGAAATGCACTGTGTATAGAACTAACATTTCCTAGCTGCAAGGAAGATAAACTGAGGGAGTCTGTATCTGTGGATGTCTGTAACTTCATCTCCATTTGCAGTGAGGAAGAGGAATTGAGAAAGAGCCTGTCCGAGCTGGTTGAGGACCAGTGTGAGGCAGGGGGCAAGCGGGTCATTAGGGTAACGGATGGTAGTAACCCTTTTATTGCCATCCCGCTCCTGCTCAATGCTGCCACGTACATACATGGAGTCCTGACCCGTAAGAGCCATGCAGATATGGACGGCAAACGCAGTGAGTGTTTCAGACAGGAAGAGAGAGTATAATATGCACAATATGTGTGTATGTGTGTGTGTGTGCGTGCAAATGTATAGTGTGACTGTTTGGTGCTCCACTTCTGAAATATGTGACAAATTGCTGGTGTTGGCAGAACAACGTCTGTTGATATTTAATGCCAAGTATAATTTTTTTTTGAACACACATAGTTGACACCAAAGAACCAACGTCTCCTCTGAAAAGTTGCACTCAAGCATATTAAATAGATTTTCACCCATGGTTTAGATGCATGTGCGGTAGGGATGTAACTGAATATGAATTAATCAGATTGAAGAGATAATGTGTTCTAAACAGACACAAATACAGACATGAATGATGATGACACAGCCATCTGTGGCCAGGGAGCAAAACTGGCAATGCTCTCTGGGAGAGATGGATGACATACCCTCTCCCCTGTCAATCACAGCAATGCTTGAAAATCAGTGGCGTCTGCATGCAGAAGAGGGCAGATAGGGCTTTCCTCTCAGTGTGTTACACATGAGTAGCAGTGTAGCCGGCTAGAAGCAAACAAAGACGCATGTGTTAGTACTCCTCGTCAACACAGCACGCATGTGCCGTGGTACTCTCGTGAACGTGTTTCAGAGATCTATGCGGAAGTCAAGGGGGGGGGTTTGTGCTCAGAAAGCATTCGTATCGCTTCATAAAATTGGGATTAAACCACTGGAGTCACACGGATTACTTTTACGATGCCTTTATGAATTTTATGGCACTTGAAAGTTTTTGAGGGACAGAAATCACTCAGGTTTCATTAAAAACGTCTTCATTTGTGTTCCGAAGATGAACGAAAGTCTTATGGGTTTGGAACAACATGACAGTGGGTAATTGATGACAGAATTTTCACTTTTGGGTGAACTGTCCCTTTAAAATCCATACTGGTATACAGAGAGAAGGTGAGCTTCAGTCAAGCAAGTGTTAATGTGATACACACTGAGAAGATCACAACGCACAGGAAAATCATATTTACGTATATCATACATATGTCATCAGTAAGCAAATTACCGCTGAAGGGCCCCGTCTCTCAAAGGTAATTGTCTCAATGACTCAGTATGATATAAGACCTAATTAGATTAATTAGGTGTGCTTAGCTGAGTTGGCACACTGGTGAGAGAGATCCTGGGCTTCCAGCATGTGGAGGAGATAGCAGGGATATTCCTCATAGCTCTAAGGATATGGCATCTGTGATCAACCCCAGCTGTTAGTAAAATGCATCCTTAACTAAGTAACTACCTTCCTCTGTCTTGCTCCCTCTCTCTCTCTTGCTCTATGTCTGTCTATCTCTGCCTCATTCTATTTCTCTCTGCAGCCCCAAGAGGACGGCGAGGTTGGAAGAAATTCTATGCTGTGCTGAAGGGCATGATCCTCTACCTGCAGAAAGTATTTTACACATAGACACACACACACTCACACACAAACACTGACAATGACTTTGTCTCTTCCTCCTCTTCGTTTCATCATTGCACACCAACACTGCTGCAACATGACCCAGCTCATGAAACCCATTCAGTGCTTGCTTTGTCTCTCTCTTGTGTTGAGGACGAGTATAAGCCTGATAAGGACTTGTCTGAAGTGGACCTGAAAAACGCAGTGCGTGTGCACCATGCTTTGGCCACCAGGGCCTGCGACTACAGCAAGAGACCCAATGTTCTCAAACTCAAAACATCGGACTGGAGAGTCTTCCTCTTCAGGGCGCCGTAAGTTCAATGCTGCTTATAATTTAGCTCAGGGAGGGAATTATTAACACCATGTTATATTTTTATATTATGCAACATGCTGTATTTTTAATTTAATGATATTTTTTAAATCCATTTTCATATTACACTCAGTCAGCTATATTATTGCTTCAAGTACACAAGTATTTGTGTCTGTGTGCCTCATTGTCTGTGAAGGAGTGAGGAGGAAATGATGTCATGGATCTTCAGGATCAATTTGGTGGCTGCTCTGTTCTCTGCTCCTGCATTTCCTGCTGCCATAGGTTCTATGAAAAAATTTAGCAGACCTCTGTTACCATCATCTACAACCAGGTTCAACCAGGTACACACACTCATAAGGCAATTCACTACAGGTTCAGATAGAAATGACATCGCCAGAGGTTATGACAACACATGCTTCCGGGTTGTCAAACTTTTGTTTACTTTGTACACGTGTGTTTTGTTAGGGTTTACGTCATGTCTCGGCCCCTGTACTGTTGGTTGTGTCCCTAAACAGTCTGACCTGTTCTGTGTTTAGTCATGATTAGTTTGTGTATTTTAAACCCCTTTTTAGACCCCTGTGTCTCTGTTCCCCGCGCAGTATTGTTTCAGTGTTTCGCTGCCTGAACGTTACAGACCCTTTTGTTTCGGTGTTTACTTCCTCGTGTTTTGATCTCGTTTTTGATTTCTTGTTTTGTGGTTCTGGATTTCCCCGTGGTCTCTGTTTGTACATTGCCTGATCCTTGCCTGTTTTAGGACTATTTTGATTTTGGAACTCGATTTAGATTTGTCTGCCTGCCTCTATATTTTACAACCACAATTCCAAAAAAGTTGGGATGCTGTGTAAAATGTAAATAAATGTAAATAAACAGAATGCAATGATTTGTAAGTCTCATAAACCCATAGGTTATGCACAATAGAACATAGAAAACATCAAATGTTTAAACTAAGGAAATGTAACATTTTAAGAAAAAAACATGGTAAAAGCGATTTACTCTCATTGGCTAGTGAGATTTGGATGGACAGCTCCCTAACCTGGAAGTAAAGAATGCCATACTGTGCCACTTCTAAGAGTGAAAAAATTGTCATATGAGACTACCCAAACCTCAAATATTAATTATGAACTAATATACTGACTAAGTAAGTAAGGAAGTAAGTAATTTCCTCTACAAAGTACAAACATTATAACTATACAGAGAACTGCATCCAGAACACTCTCCAAACTTCGCACCACTTTAGTCTCTACTTCCAGGTCAGGGCGCTGTCGATTCACCTCTCACTTGCCAATGAGAGTAAATCACTGTTAAGCCCCACCCACACTAGAGGTTTGTGCCAGAATGCCGAGTGTAAACGAAAACTCTGGCAGCGCATTCATAAACTATGGTTAGTGAAAACGAAGCTTAGAAATCTATTTACAGAGAACATTGTTTATTTGAATACCATGTTAAATTTTTGCCACCGAGTTCATCGTTTTCAGTTTCAGAGTGTTTGTCTTCTTCTTCATTGAATATTTTTGTTCGTTTCTGGAAAAGCTACATTAAGTACTTTTGGCACAAATTTAATTCCATGCTAATCATGGCTGTCTGAGTTCATGTATAAGAAAGAGGGCGGGTGGTACTTTCCTCTGAGTGTTACAGTGCACTGTGACACAGCCTGAGTAGCATTTTGAAAAGATGTGACTTTTGTGTGTCTCAAAGGAAGCCTTCACACTCCCCCATTTTTAGCTGTTATATAGGAGAGAGCTGTTGTGTGTGAATTGACGTGAAACCAAACTGGGGAAAATTTCGAATGAATTTTGAAATGAAAATAAGTGTGTGTGTGTGTGTGTGTGTGTGTGTGTGCATGTTTGATGTCTCCAAACCCCCCTTACATGGTTGTACTGGCATGTCTGTGCAGGAGGAGCAACTGAAATGTCATGAGAGCAAACTGAAGCAGATCTCCTTAGAGGTGGAGGAGCACAAAAAGAATCCACCAGAACTCACACCCAAGAGCCAAGAGTCAGAGGAGTACCGCATCAAAGAACACTACCTTACATATGAGGTCAGCACCTCTCATACATTACCTTGAAAGTCTTAATGCCAATATAATGCACAGAATCCTGTGTTTCTGAATGTGTCTCCGGTGTGTCTGGCATACATTCATCACCGCTTTGTGTGTGTGTGTGTGTGCAGAAAAGCCGTTATGAGACGTATATCAACCTGCTGCAGGCCAAGTTGCGTGTGGGAAGTGACGACCTGGATAAAATCGAGGCCAGTGTATTCAGTGGAGACAGCAGAGACAGCCACATGCGCAAAACCCAGTCCAGTCCCTCTATCAGCCATGCTCAAGGACTCAACGGACGAGCCGCTCACAAACACACCTCAGAGAGCTCTAACTGAACGCTCATCGAAGGGTCACTGAAACTTTGACCTCTGTCTGAGACACAGTTGAGATGGCAGTGGACGACTGAGATGGTCTGCCACTTTGGAAAAGGAGAGAGACACATGAACGTAGCATTAAAATGTCCTTATTATTTCAATGCACAGTAAACTAGGATTATTGTAAGTATTATTAGTATTATTATAACAACATTTTAATACTGAAGTGAACATCGTGCCAAAAAGGAAATACAGAAGTAAATGGAGACCGAGGCTGTATTAGAGGACCGTGTTTGCATCACATGACTGCAGTCGATTTTGACAGCACATGGCAGTTTCCGGTGATGGTCCATGAGATGCACTATGATCCCAAGGCTGATTTTACTGTGATGTCTGGAGAACATTTACTGCAGCATCATGGGGCACCTTTCCTGATGTCAGTATAAAATAACTGTGACATCATCATTTGTTTCTGGAGTGTATTCTTTACAAGATGGAGACTCAAAGTGACGGCGTGATGCCACATGTCAACGATGAAGCCATAACACATTTATGGTGACATCTCAGTGTTTTAGTCCAAATTATCCGTTGTGTATGAATGGATGTGTGAATGTGTATGTGATTGTGCCCTGTGATGGATTGGCACTCTCCACGGTTTACCCCGCTTTGTACCCCATGCCTCCTGGGATAGGCTCCAGGTTCTCTGTGACCCTGAAGGATAAGCGGTATAGAAATGGATGGATGAATGGATCTCAGTGTTTGACCAGTCCATACGTAGAATTGGCTTCCTGACTGATTTTTTATTTTTTTGCGTGACATGTAGCATTTGGCTTATTCACGAGGCCTTTTTGATGTCTCAGCCTCAGTAGCTGTTTTAAGGGCTCTGTCACATGCTGAGGTGTTTGTTCAGATTCATATGAGCTGTCTACAGTATGATGCAAATGTCCCCATTATTTATTATGTCATATTTATTTATTGTAAAGTTTCTTTTCTGAGCCATCACAATGGACTCAGGCAATTTATCTCAGTTGATTTTATATATAATCTCAGTTTTTTTTCAGTGGAGCTACCTGCTTCAGGTGGTAGAGAAATGTGCGGTTCTTGTTCACACTATCATAAAAGAAGATAGGGTATATGATGGAAAACAGGAACAGAAAGTATTGGAGTGTGTGTATGTATGTATGTGTGTAACAATGAGACAAAGAGGAAAAGTAAACAGACTGAAAGTGTGTTAAAGTCATACTAAAGTGTTTAACCTAATCTCTGTCTAATGCATCTGTAACATATGTATGCTTTCCACAGACAAGAGTTAGAGTGGTTAGCACATTTGCATTAAACCTCCAGGGTTGGTGAATCGAATCCCCTTCTGTGCCATGTGCGCTTAGCTTACATATTCACTCCATGTTTCAGGGGTTTCCTCTGGGTACTCTGGTTTCCTTCCCCCAGTCCAAAGACATGCATTCTAGGCTGATTGGCATTTCCAAATTGTCTGTAATGTGTGTGCGAGTGTGCCCTGCGATGGGTTGGCACGTAATCCAAGGTGTCCCTTACCTTGTGACACAAGTTCCCTGTGATAGGCCCCCTGTGATACTGTGTAGGATAAGTGTTACGGAAAATTGAATGGAGGCTCCGTGATTAAGGCTTTGGTTTACTGATCAGAAGCTTGTAAGTTCAAATCATTACACAGCAGCAATGCTATGCAACAAAAACAATTTCCAACGAAAGCTGGCAATTTCCAGTGACAGGAGGCAAATCAACCATTAGCGACACAAATGACAGCGGCAAGCGAATCAACAAAGTTAATGTAAAAGAGAAACAAAGCAATTTGGTGACTACTAATGGTGTGCATATTGCACTACTCTGGCTCCACCAGTGAAATCATGGCATCTGGCAGAAAGACTAATGATCAATAAGTTGATTTAAATAGAAATCAGTAAAGTAAAGATCAATAAACCAAGATCACATGTAAGTGACCAGCATAGAAGAATTTGAATGATGCACATCAAAAAATTTATGTTTTTATATACACATATCAGCCATGACCTTAGAACTACTGAGAGGTGATGTGAATAACATTGATTATTTCCTTACATTGCCATTGTCAAAGGGTGGGATATATTATGCGGCAAGTGAACAGTCAGTTCTTGAAGTTGATGTGTTGGAAGCAGGAGAAATTAGCAAGTGTAAGGATCTGAGTGACATTGACAAGGGCCAAATTGTGATGGCTGGACGATTGGATCAGAGCATCTCCAAAAAGTCCAGTCTTGTTGGGTGTTCCCCCATTGGTGGTGTTCAAGGTGTTGACTTGGCCTCCAAATTCCCCAGATCTCAATCCAATTGAGCATCTGTGGGATGTACTGGCCAAACAAGTCGGATCCATGCAGGCCCCATCTCACAACTTACAGGACTTAAAGGATCTGCTGCTAACGTCTTGGTGCCAGATACCACAGCACACCTTCAGATGTCTGGTGGGGGCCATGCCTTGACAGGTCAGAGCTGCTTTGGCAGCACAAGGAGGACCTACACAATATTAGGCAGGTGGTTTTAATGTTATGGCTGATCAGTGTATTTCATGTAAATGGAACAATACAGTAAATCCAGTTACAGATGCTTTCGCTGTCATGATTTGTGGTATTTAAGAGCTCTGTTAATGGTGGTAACCCCAGATACTTCCCTCTGAATAAAGTAGTCTAACAGATGAAATAAACAGCTAAATTTCCAAATATGATCGACTCCAGATGTAATAAAAAATGTTCAACAAAAATACATGTTTTGCATAAATGTTTAATGACTGCCTAAAATCCCTCAAATCTGCCCTTCAGTAATTTTCTATTCATTCCTTTTGAGTCATCTGGGTTTCAGTTCTTTTCTTGGTAAATGTCTTGTCCAGGGTGTTTACACATATGCTACAGATGCTGTAGATGAAGATTACAATAAATGAAAAAAAAAAACAAAAACACTGTATTATTCCTTTAAGTGCCATGTCAATGTGCAACAGGGAAGAATATTTCTATATGCTTGAAAGTGACATGGGAGTTGTAGTCTTCTCGCAGTGGACCAAAAGAAGCCTTCCCAACCAACATGAATAGAGCTTGAAGCAGCAGGACTGCAAATTCAGACCAAGATATCTACTCATATCTACATCATGCACTGTAGCTTAATGGACTAAATGATACGAATCTGTTCAAATGCATTATTATAGTGTAAATCAGTACCGTGAACATGGGATCAGCATTATGTTTGCAGAAGAGGACTACTAACGGCACTATGTCTACGCTTAGCTCTTCAGCAGCAGCACAGTCAACCCCCGGTGTCTCTACCCATGCCCATGGTACAGACTTTGTGTGTTTGAGCAAGTGCAAGTAGATTTTTCTAGTGCAGTTTTGATGCATGATGACAGTGAGAGTGAGAAAATGAGCTTGTGGCTCTTGCACTGCTATATATGACATAAAGAGCTTCAATTTTATACACTCTTTAGTAACTGCTTTCATAAACTGTCTTCCCTATACTTGTCGCTTTGGCTGTTGTGCTAACTATGATTTTCCCCAATGTTTAGGGTAGAACACACAATGCTGTTGTAATAAAAAAAGATTGTGATGATTATTTTATAATTTCCCCTGCTCCGTTGGCATATTTCCTCATAACACACCCATTTTTTCCTGATAAAAATTGAAAGAACTGATTGGTTCACTTGATTCGATGGACTATGCTGCTCTGCAGCTCACATCACAGTTGAACACAGTGGACAAGAGCAGCAAAAAAGCTGATGATCATTAATTAGCTAGCATAAAAAGAAAACAGTTAGCCGTTAGCGAATTATCAACTCATGCCTGGGGGACATCACCAGCTTGGCCAGACAACACACTGTAAGCAAGCGAGCCAATAATAATCAGTTAAAATACAGAGACAGTCAAAGAAATTGGGCACTACAGTCAACTAGGCTTGAGAGACTAAAGATGGTTGAGCAAACGCACACTGTTTATAAACGTGCCAGCTAACAATAGCATGCCATTATTAACTGTACGCATTCTAAAGAACATGCTTTGTGAGAACAGCCATAGCAACTTCCTTGAAAGTGTCAAGGAAATTGGTTATACTCAATTTTCTCAATACACAGCAATATTGATCTGTGGTAAATGCAAATATACTACAAATGTGGTAGCCAGAGATTAAGTGTGAAGATGATGATTTTTATATTCTCAAAAATGATGCCTCATAAGCTAGAAGATTTCCCAACAAACATGAAGAAGCACGACTGCAAATTCAGACCATGAAAAATTAGGAAAACACAAACTGATAGCAAACTTACCAGATAATGGTAGCTATCCAACCAAAAACATCTGATGGAGCATGAAACTGTTGGAAGTTCAGGAAGGCCATAAGAAATCCAGAAAGGCCATCTCTGTGAGAAAATGTTATGATCTCAAGAAAACAACTGTTGTTTAAGAAGAAAAAAACTCATGGCCTTTCTTTACTTCCATATGAAACAGACATCAAAAGCATCCAGAGGTACAATCTTCTTCACAAAACTGGGATCTGGAGACTAAGGCACTGTTTACACTTGGTATTAACATCAGTCTAAAGTGACCTGATCCAATGTGGATAGCCAAAACGCATAGCTGTTTACACTTTCCATTTTGAATGCTCAATTGTGATTGGATTTTATACATAATTTCTAATGGAAGCATGTCATGCACATTTGTTACATTAGTCTTACACTGCATTTGTTTTCAGGCAGAAATATCCCATGAATCCTATCCCCAAACTGTTGCCACCATTGTCTAGGATGTCTTTGTATGCTGTAACATTACAATTTTCCTTCACTGGAACTGAGAGGGGGCGCACGGTGGCTCCGGGGTTTGACTCGATGTGTGTGCGGAGTTTGCATGTTCTCCCTGTGCTGCGGGGGTTTCCTCCGGGTACTCCGGTTTCCTCCCCCAGTCCAAAGACACATGTTCCAGCATGACAATGCACCTGTGCACAAAGTATTGTCCATATGTACTGTAGAAGAACTGTACAGAGTCCTGACCTCAACCCCACTGAACACCTTTGGGATGAATTGAAATGCTGACTGCACCCCAGATGCCTGACCTGGTGCTGAATGGACAAATCCCTACAGCCATAACTTGCCATCGGGAAGTTGGGATTCAGTGTCTTTTCCAAGGACACTTCGGCATGTAGACTCACCCGGGACAGGAATTGAACCGCCAACCCTACGATTAGTGGGTAGAGTGGACAACCCACTCTACCATCTGTGCCACAGTCGCCCACGCCCACATAGTTTTGTCTATATAGTGTATCTGTACAGGTTGTTTCACATTTTGATCACATGGTCTGCATAGAGGAATTGATTGGCAAAGGGATCAAAAAGGACCTCTAATGTGTAATTATCAATCTCTTTTCATACTTTTGGCTTTTCACTATTTACAACAGTTTTCTTGTTATTCTTGGCAGGTAATAAATTACCTCTTAGGTAGTTATATAGTCTCTGTGTGGTTGTGGGTAGTTATGTGCAACTATCCCAAGAATTTTAGTTAAAAGAAAAAAAAAAACCATTTTCCAGCTAAAACCAGCTATCTGTCCCAGGCTGTTTAGTTATTCATTCTTTTTTTTTCAGCAGGGCATTAATAATAACAACAACAACAACAACAACAACAATAATAATAATAATAATAAAAAATGGAGACTTAAATTTAAAAAATGAAATGTTCATGTTGTTCATGATGGTAAACACTTTATGCTTAGTATATGCCATATGCCCAGTGTAACTAGATAAAGTTCTAGGTAATATAAGACTATGCTAACATTAGGTTGCTGGTAACTGTTTGTTCTTAATTGAAATTTCACAGCAGAACATAAAACCTTTAGCTACACTTACCTCATTATAGTTGATAGCTTCCATTTGAACTCCCCTTATCTCTATTGCATGTACGGTATCTTCTCTTTGCAGTCCTGAGAGTGATCACTGTGATTGGCTAAATGCTGAGTTATTAGCTATTACATTAGTATTTTTGGTTCTAGTTAAAAAAAACAAAAACATAATTTTGAATCATATATTGTTTTAAGGCGAATCGTATCCCTAGCAAGTTCAAAACAAAGAAAAAAATATTGGCAAAAAATTAATTTATTAATCTACGGGAAAAAAAGACATGTATATGATTCTAATATATATGAAATTGATATTCAGATACATTTGTCAGCTTCCAGGCTTCATAGCATGCTGGCTAATATTCCAGGACATTGGGGTGGGGTGAGGGGTGAGTGTTTTTTTTTTTCAGAACCGTGGACAGCTCTTTATTCTGCCAGCAGAGGGAGTCATGACATCCTTCTTGGGTGTGTATCTTCATCCCTTCCTTCCTTCAATATTTAGCATTTGCACATATGGGTAATATTCAGATTCACTGATTTAACCAAATACAGTCCATGCAAACAAGACAACAACAACAACCAGGGGGAAATGGAGGTTTTATTGCAATTAGTCATTTTCAGACAAAAAAAAACAAAACAAAACAGGCTTTCCAACTCAGAAACAAGGTACGTACCTGTACAAAAACACACTGGATACCAATAACAGAAGTTCAATAAACTTGTGAGAATACACAAACAGCAAGGGGGTGTGTGCGGGTTACAGAAGATGGAAGTGGATGATGAAGAGTTGGATGAGAGGTACTTCTTCTAAGCCAATGTAAGCACCATATTCGCATTAGAAAGAAGGCAGAAAATAAACCATGTCCTAAAATGGTTGCCTGATGTTTAACATAGATACATACATGAGCGCAATCGTCACAGTTTTTTTTTTATCAGACATTTTAACCAACTAAATAAAAGACCAGTTGGTGCACTACTACTTCATCATGCAATTGACTTTTAGTAAACCTTCTGTAACACAGACAAAATAGACTTCAATAAGTAGAAGAACATACATCTCTGTCCAACAGCAATTGTCACAAAGCCTGGAAAGTAACGTTTTACTGTTTTGAATGTGAGATCTAATATCAAAAATAATATGCAGACTTTTTATTTTTCTTAATATATTTAAAGTGCAAGTATTTATCCATTTGATTCAATGCTTTCTGTAAGTACAAAATACAAAGGAAATAAAACTGCAATATGCTTTTCCTATATATGTTTTATATCTTTTTTTTCATAAAGAGGACCATCATATGTAACAAACCATATATACACACACATTACATGTCATATATTTAATCTTTTCAGTACAACACATTTCAGAGAATAAAACAGGGGTGGAACATGGGATATGTAGGGATCCTTCTTTATAGTTACTTGTGATACCTATCATTCTAAACCCAGCCCTACTGTCCAAATAATGTTTTGAACCCATAGTCTATACAATCTCTGTATGTAGAAAGACAGAAATATGCAAACACGTATATGCAAAGCAGGTCTGTTCAAGGCCTTAAGCTTGTGACAGATTAGGACCATAACAAGAGAACTAACAGATAACTGCAACTGGCTGTGATTTCTGGAAAGTGAACCGAAAATTTATAACAATGCTGCTCACACACACTCGCACACTGAGAGCTTATTAAAGTTTTGCTGCATCTTATTTGTCTCTTTATTGGTTGTGTTATGTTAAGTCTGGGTTGTTTCTGTTTTGTAGCTGCGGATACATGAGAGCTTTAAAGTAGTCACAGCTACAGAGCAACAATGTTAAGAAACACACATTCTGACACTTAAGGACAGACAACAATAGAAGGAGCACCACTAACATGAGACTATGTTAAATTTAACTCAGGTTCCCCACCTTACAGATGGAGCACTGTTCAGGATTCATTCCTGTATATGAACTAAGAATACTATGGGGAGGGGATGCAGGCTCAGGCTCTGTACCCGTGGCGGGCAAAGAAGGATAACCATCTGAACTTCAACAAGAGTGATG
>JAOUWY010000054.1:14807604-14831347 GCA_025728095.1 Prietella phreatophila | reverse complement strand
CTCTCTCTCTCTCTCTCTCTCTCTCTCTCTCTCTCTCTCTCGCTCTCTCTCTTTCTCTCTCTCTCTCTCTCTAGGCCTGTCAGATCAAAGTTTTGAATACAATTTATTCCTTTTGAATACAATTTAAATATATAGAAATTGGAGGCATGATGGCTTAGTGGTTAGCTCGTTTGCATCAGACCTACGGAGTTGAGGGTTTGAATCCTGCCTCTGTCCTGTGTATGTAGAGTTTACATGTTCTCCCCGTGCTTCAGTGGTTTCCTCTGGGTACTCTGATCTCCTCCCCCAGTCTAAAAACATGCATTGTAGGCTGATTGGCATTTCCAAATTGTCTGTAGTGTGTGAACATGTGAATGATTGTGCCCTGCATTGGGTTGGAACCCTGCCCAGGGTTTCCCCCTCCTTGTCCCCTGAGTCCCCCTATACTGCTTATCTGTGACCCTGTGTGAGGTAGAAAATGAATGGATATAAATTTGAATATTTACATATGTGAAGACAAGGGAAGTATATTGTATAAAAATGTAAACTATACATACATACCAGATACAGGAAACATTTCTGTGGGTAAATGAATAGCAACACAATTTTCACATTTTGTGTTTTATGCAATTTGAACACACAGTATTGCACTACAGCTAATGATTGTGTCATTATCAAATTAAGACACTCTTTAATATTTGAACATGTCATTTTTAATACATTTGACAGCCCCAACAAATAAACATTAGTAGGTAAAGTTTGCTTTTCTGTAAAGTATTATTCTGCCTCTCTTGCCATATCTTGAATATTCTTTCCTTTAAGTTTAAAAGTTTTTTTTTCTTAAATCCCTTTGTGTTTCGCTGTCCTCTCTCTCCCTGTACCTGTGCTATATCTCTCCACTCTCCCATTCTTCCTCCCTCATTCTTCCTCCCTCATGTATCCTGTGCCCTTGTGTCCTTTTGTCAGAGTGGACATGGCTGTGAAAGACTGCTGAATCTCCTGAATGCTGTTGAGCTCCAACATGGACCCTCACCATGACACGTGCTCCTTTGATCTCTCTGGGTGTGAGTCATGGTTGTCCTACCTGTCCCCATCCATCCCACAACTAATATATAGAGAGCGAGTAGGCTATACAAATGGTGAGCATAAACAGACACAGGCTGCAATGGTGAATCCATTCTGGGTCATTTTCATACAAATAATGAAAGCAGTGGAAATACAGAAGCTACGTTGGGTGTTATCTTTCTTTCTGTTTTTTGCATGCAGACACGGTATAACATGAAGTTATGTCATAGACGTGGACTAGTTCTATTACAGGCCTCTCTTCTCTGAACACAGATGTTAGGCTGAGTCTGTACACTGCTATCCTTCTCCCTTTTTTCATATTCTCTACTTGAACAGGGTTTGACCTTTAGCAGATAGACGTTATTGTGTGTAGGTCTCGTGCTCTCTCCATCATTCTCTCTCTCTCCCTCTGCTGCTGTATGTCAGTGTGTGTTGATGTATTCGTTAGCTAATTAGGACGAGGTTGTTCCATCACCCCATAATGCTAGTCCAGCACTGAGAGTTACTTACGGCCCTGCTCTGCTGAGACACACCTGCCAATCACACCTGCTGGTTGGCTTCAATTATTCACCAGCCACTTCCAAACACATGCACATTCTCTCTCTCTCTCTCTCTCTCTCTCTCTCTCTCTCTCTCTCACACACACACACACACACACACACACACACACACACACACACACACACGCACACACACACACAATTAAGATCATTATGAAACATACACTCACACAGACAGTGCATACAGAGTGGCCTCTATCACCTGTGTGGGAGGAGGTTGCACACTGTGCACATCTGCATCAGGAGATACAGTCAGGTGCATTACAGGCTTTTAACAAGCATTCATCAATAACATATTTACACTTATTCCTTGTAATGATTAAATGTATTCCTTAATATCACATTTATTCATTCATCAATAACATGGTTACGTTTATACCTGAATGCTATGCTTAAGTTTATTCTTGGCTCCTGCGTGGTGCAATAGAAAAGTGTTTGGCCTATCTTTAAGAGCTTGTGAATTCAAATTCCAATGATGCCATAGCCAATACCTGACTTAAAGTATAAAGTAGCAAAATTGCCCATACTTTCTGGGTGGGAGCAATGGCATTACTCTCTCCCCTGTCAATCAAATGATGTTAGTCAATCAGTGGCGTCGATGAGCTCATGTATGCGGAAGAGGGTAGAGAGCGTTCAGAGTGTGTTTAGATGTGCTGTGGCACTGGAGTTCAAAAAGTATGCGGTGGCTGGCTTCATATGTCTCAGAGGAATAGGAACATGGTAGATGTTATTGATAGGGAAGAACTGGTTTCTGTCTGGGAATTGACCAAATTTGGACAAAAATGAGGTAAAAAGAAAGATTTAGTATTGTTTAAATGTATTACTTAATTCTTATTTAAATTCACTCTTCAATACTACAATTAAAGGTATTCTTCAATTTTATGTTTAAATTAATAATTTTTTTACTTTAAATTAAAGTACAGTTTTTACAATTTTTTTCAAATCTCTTCATAATTCACATACAGCTTGGCAGCACCAATCATCCCAAAAAAACAACAAAACTATGCTAACAGTGGCTTGAAATAAAACACTATAACTAAACAAAGTATCATAGCATACAGTTTGTTCTACAAAACACCAACAGCTGGCATTGTGTTTTTTTTGGAATTGAGCACAGGGTCAGCCATGATATGGTGCCCCTGGAGCCTTGCTCAGGGGCTCAACAGTGGCAGTTTGGCAGTACTGGGGCCTGAACCCCAACCTTCAGATCAGTAACCCAGAGCCTTAACCATCAAGCCACCTCTGCCACCATAGCTAACAAACTGTTTGCAAAACAGCAGTAAAATAAAAAAAATACAATTAAAGTGAGTTTGACTATACTTTTCTTTAATGCCTACAAAGACAAAGAAGATTACATTTTGTTTTGTTTTTTAATTATACGTGATAACCTATTCATGTTCTAGGAGGTCTGTTGATGGATTAAATGGGAAAATCTTGTTCATAAGCAAAGGTTTCAGATGTGACTACTTTGCCAAGTCCAAGGGTTACATATGTATGTATTGTATGAGATAGTACAAAGTATATCAAGTTCATCTCCTCTTCCTTGTACTTAAAGCCTTACTTGTGTTCTTGGACTGCTGGTATATTATTGACCCATAAACATTTCTTCTTACAGCACCTTGCTTAGATAATTAGCTCTCCTCTGTAGGGGATGTTCCTTAATGCTCCAAAATTAGTGCATCTCAATGTCCCACTAAAGTAGGACATTTCTGTCTATAATCCTCTGCTTTGGCTTCATGTCTAAACAGAGATTTAGGGCCTGTTTTGTGTTTATGGCACAACAATGAGGCATAATATTGCAGCATGTGTTAGTGCATATGGCTGTGATAGAAGGATTCTTGCTATTTTGGTGACCCTTGGTGGGGTAGCTTCACAAAGAGTGGGATGATGATTAAAAGGAGTTGGTTGATATGAAAAATTTTGATCAAGCGTTGTTGATAAACTGTGCTCCTTTTGTTATGCCCCTGCCACTAGGTGGTGGAGATATGTTTTCAGGTTGTCCAGGTGTCCATCTGTCATCCGAGATTCTTGTTAGCAACATATCAAGTGGTTGAATGTTTGTATGATTTATATGGAATAATGACGGTAACCAGCAGATGAACTGATTAGATTTTGGAATTGATCCAAACAGGGTCAAAGTCACAGCAAAGTCAAATGTCTGAAATAGTTTCAATTCAATTGCCTCCTTCAGTTTGAAGTATATTTTGAGGGTATTTGAGGCATACAAATTAGTTCTACTTGCATTAAGTTCTACTTGTTTTGTTTTGTTTTGATTTTAAGCAAAGTTTCATTAATTAAATACGATATTACATGTAGGGTTCACACCAATATGTTAGTGGTAAAAAATAATGGCTGATATACATTTAACTTAATGGTTTTTGTCTTCTAGTGCAATTTTGTGGGTGTTCAACCTTCACATGATAGTGTGTACATAGTGTATAGTGGATAATTCTTTGTTACTACAATTGCAATAAATCTGACAAATTTTATAATTAGTTTTGTTAGATTCTACAAATTAGCTTATATTTTTTAAGATTTTACATTCTTAATCGGGCATGAACTAATTCACATTTAGTAGCCACATTTGTTGAATATAAAATACTAGTCAATTGTAAATGGCACACTTATATAGCGCTTTTATCCAAAGCGCTTTACACTGTGTCTCATTCACCCACACCAATGGCGCTAACTTGCCATTGGAAGCAAATTGGGGTTCAGCGTCTTGCCCAAGGACACTTCAGCATGTGGAGTCATCCGGGCTGGGAATCGGACTGCCAACCCTACGATTAGTGGACAACCCGTGCTACCAACTGCGCCACAGCCACCCACGTTGTGTTTAGTTTAGTATTGGGATGTTTCAGGGGGTCGCATGGTGGCTTAGCGGTTAGCATGTTTGCCTCACTCCTCCTGGGTTGGGGGTTTGAATCTCTGCCCTGAGTGTGTGGAGCACTCCCTGTGCCTCTGGGTACCCCAGTTCCCTCCACCAGCCCAAATACATGCTTTGCCAAATTGTCCATGGTGTGTGTGATCATTTGAGATGGGTTGTCACCACGTCTAGTACAGATGTTCCGATTTTTGCAGCCGGTAACAATTACCGATTTCTTGACATCATGATCGGCCGATCCCAATCTCAATCGTTCAAGATTTATATAAGTGATATTTAAGCTTTCTGTTGACCGTCACTTTTAACCTTTTTTCTGCAGATAAAGTAATAATACCACAGATGCGGTTATATTATTTACAGTAATGTTGTAGATTTTTGTTTTAATTCAGAATCAAATAAATAAGCACAACAAATATTCATTTTACAATGAACATTTAAATAGGCTTTTAAAAATACACAGCAAACGGCGAATTTGTCAGTGCTAAAGTTTAACATCATCATGTGTTTTACTTCCTCACATGCTTTACGTCAGCAAAATGAGATTGGTTTGTGAGATTGTACAAATTTAGAGACTACAGATCGAGTCATAGAATGTGATTATCGACTGATAATTAGCGGACGATCGATCGGAGCATCCTTAACATCCAGGGTGTCCCGCACCCTGTGCCCCAAGTTCCATGGGATAGGCTCCAGCTTTCACTGTAACCCTGTGCAGGACAGGACCCCACATTGGGGTGGGACAGGACTTTGTCATGTCAAGTCAGGGTTCAAGGTAAATGGGTACTTATTGTCCTTCCTCTATATAACTTGTATACATTGGACTGAAATGACGTTTCTTCAGGACCATGGTGCAAGACAACAGTATGCAAGACTACATGAAGTTCAGATACACAACAGTGTGAGACGAGCGCAAAACAATAAATACACAGGACAGTAAATCCACAGGACTGTAAATACACAGGACAATAAATACACAGAACATTGACTGTAAACTGTAAGTTATTGTGTAATGTAGCAGTATCGCAGCAATACTGGCAGCAAAAATGAGTTCCATAGTATAAAGTGACTGATGCAGCTGTGTAAAGTGCAGTGTGCAGTAGTATTGAGTCTTACTGGGTTAGATGTTCGACTAGCCCAGGTGAGCGTTGGGAGGCAGCAGGGTGTTGAGTAATCTGACTGCTTCAGGGAAGAAACTGTTGCAGAGTCTACTGGTGGTAGCATGGATGTTCTGGTCATGTAGCTTCTGCCCGATGGCAGGAGGGTGAAGACTCCATGAGAGGGGTGAGAGGGGTCATCCGCAATACTGGTGGCTTTGCGGTTGCAGCGGTTGTTGAAAGAGGTGTCGATGGTGTGTAGAGAGACCTTGATGATCTTTTCTTTTCAGCTGTCCTCAAAATTCTATGTAGGGTCTTGCAGTTGGAGGCTGTGCACTTCCCGTACCACACGGTGAGACAGCTGGTCAGGACGTCCTCTATCGTCCTTGAATTTGCCTGAATTCAGTAAAATACCATGTTGTCCTTGTATCTTATTCTTGTTAAGGTGGGCTTCCCTGTAGAGGGAAATGCTCAAATTTTGGCCTAAAGTCAGTTTGAAAATCTCAGATTTTGAATGGTGCACCTTCGTTTGCACTGGTCCACTCATATTATTGCAGGCAAATACATTTCTGACCACAAAAAAGCTACTGGGTAAAAAGAGGTTAAAAAAACTGGCTCATGTCCAACTGAATTAGCAATATGCCAGTGTTAATCCATTAAGATAGAATTGCATGAAATTAGTGCCCTTTAATTGTGATTTGTGGTTTTTCCCAAGCACTGGCAAAACCTGACGCACACGCGATCTCCTCAGGTCCAAACTACTCAGAATATCAATGCGCTGATATGCTGTGGCATCGCTAACCTGATGGCCAAGCGGCTCTGGAATGACTTGGCAGTGTGTGGAGCTCAGCCTGCGGCATGGACATGATATAATGTAGTGTGTGTGTGTGTGTGTGTGTGCATTTATTTCTCTCCTGAAGCCATATTGTAAGAAAAAATGTTTGTGATTTTTGTATAATTGCATTATGAAATATGCTGCCATATGTCATATGAAAGATATACAGAATAATTACAAAAATCTTAACACCATTTTTTCATCAAAGTAGCTGAGTTATGAATTGTTCGACATGCCTCTGGCAAGGGTATCTTTGTCGTTTTTTGCTTTTGGGCTTGTGGTGACTCACTCCTTCATCTTCGTTACTCAGTGAGAGCAGTACCATTCTGTTTCACAACTGATTGCCACACAAGCCGATAATTATATATGTGTGTTTCTCCACAGTAACTACCACGCTGTCTCCGGGCTCCAGCCATGCCAGAAAGTGCAATGAGACGGAAAAGGCATACTGTGTCAATGGTGGTGACTGTTATTTCATACACGGTATAAACCAGCTGTCCTGCAAGTAAGTCACACCCACCCTAAAGTGCCAGGTTCTACTCATTCAGCCTCCTTATATTGTCGTCATTTGTTTTTATAGATTCTATAATTGGGCGTTTGTTGTTAATATTAGTAGTTTTTGCTTACACTGCCTGTCAAAAGTTTGTGGACACCTTGCCTTTTCTCAGATTATATTTTAGTGATGTTTGATGTTTAGTCAGGCTGTTCAAGAGACCAGCTTTTTTTTTGTGAAAGGAGTCAGCGCTGTGTGTAATAGAATGGTCAATGGCCTGACCTTAACCTGCTCTGGGATGAGTTAGATTAAACAGTTTGAGATTGGTGTCCAGGTAGCTTTAGAAACCTCTGAGAAATCCTGCAGGAGGTACAGCAGAGCATTTCAGAAGAAGGCCTAGAAACAAACACTGACTGGTCTTATGAAGGAAAGGAGGTGTTTGTTGATTTAAAGGATGCTTTACAAAATACATGAGTTGCAAAATTGCCAGGCAGTGGATAGTGTTAAGAGTGTTAAGGTACGTTCACACATACAGCAATTTTATTGCTGCAAGTTGCCAGGTGCAGTACTATGAAGTAGGCGTTCCTACTACTTGTGCCATAGTAACATTTATCAGTGGGTGGTACACTAGCAATCCACTTTTGACAATAAACCAGTTTTCTTGCCACTAACATTAAACATTCTGGAGGTAGAGTGTTTGTATATAAAATTCACCAGTATATATATGCATCATATCCTAGGAGATGAAAGAGTATCAGTGTGTGCTTTTTGCCATTGCAGCCATCTATCTGCAGCAAAAGCTGGACAGTCTATGTCCACAAAACAATTCGGACTCAGGCAGAATGGCAGATCGCGAATAATAATATTGTCTTTACTCCCATTGGTAGTCGCTGCACATGCTCATGTCGCCGGAAGTCACCAGCTCTCATTGAAAATGAATGGTCTCTGGTCTCTTTGTTGTTGCAAGTTGCTGTACGTCTGAACATACCTTGAGTTTCAGGCTTCAGTTTACATTGTTTGGGTTAGGGAAATGATTTACACACCTTTGTGGTGTACATATTCTATTTACAAACAGCACAGTTAACTGTGCTTGCAAGACGATACCTTAAATATGGCTCAATTACACGGTGGGCAGAGCCTATGAAACTTTGGTTAGTGTTTGATACCAAGATTACCAAGATCCCCAACAGATTTATATCATTACCATCTTCATTCTGTTAATATAAAATACTTGCTACATGCTACCTAGCTAAATTCTAAGCAGTATAATATTCTAAGTTGTTTAAATTCAGTCCATATTTTTCTTAGAAGTATATAACAACTTGACTAGTTGTGTGTACACCTTACAGTGTTGAAAGCCTTTTGAACACTCCCAAAGTTTCAACAGAGACAGTTGTAGGAAAAGAATGGCGATTTACCCTAAAGATTGCAGGCTGCTTCTTTAATAGTTTTTAGTTGCTAACATACTTATTTATAATAAAACTAGTTATATAATATTTCATATAAGCTATTGCAAAGGTTGGGTGTCCCTAAGCATGGCTTAGTGGTTAGCATGTTTGGCTGATACCTCTGGGGCTGGGAGTTCAAATCCTGCATCTTCTCTTTGTACAGAGTTTCAGTGTTCTCTTCATGCTTCTGGGGTTTTCTCCAGGTATTCTGGTTTCCTCCCTCAGTCCAAAGACATGCATTATAGGCTGATTGGCACCGTCAAATTATCTGTAGTGTTTGAATGTGTGTGTGATTGTGCCCTGCAATAGGTTGACATCCTGTCCAGTTCCCTGGGATAGGCTCCAGGCTCCCCCACGACCCGGTGTAGAATAAGTGGTAGAGAAAACGAATCACTGTCTCTAGATTTTGACAGGTAGTGTCATTAATCAAAAGATTTTATTTAATTTTACATCTCACATAACAATCAGGTATCCTTTGATTAATGCTTTCTTTCTAATATAACTCACTTATCTTGTATGAGTCAAAGGCACGCAATACCTCTTCAGCTGTTGTATCGTTGTGTTTTTTCTCCTCCTCCTCTCTCTCTCTTTGTTTGGTGATTCACTGTTAAACAGATCAGTCGACACGAGTGTTATGTGACATTTCCTCATTCTGTTTGGACATGAAACCAGTGATGATTTGATTCCATGAGTAACATGTCATTATTTCAAGTAAATTGCCTTCATATTTTCACAGCCTCAAGGAATACAAGTAACTGTTTTCAGGATACTTTATTATTCTATTTTATGTTACATTATTATTTTATGACCCTCTCATTCATGTCTGGGTACTCTGGGAGTTCACACAAAATACCATGAAGTTTCATGATGCTTAAAATAGACACATTTTCCTCTACCGTTTCATGGCGTTCAGGATCTGCTAGGAACATTGACAATATCTGTGTTCTCAGAGAGGCGCTTAAGACACTTCAGACACACACTGCTGAGTTCAATAGAACCCAGTGCTGCATTTCAGGCCTCGAGAGGGAGATAGAATAGAAGACACTCTGAAATCAGCTACCCCATCTGGACGAGAGAAAAGAAGGGAAGAAAACAGATGAATGATCTGCACTGTTCTCTGTTACCCCCTATTCGTCCAGTCACCCCTGCCAGGAAGGGAGCTGAAGGTGATACAGCGATCTGCCTTTAGTGACCATGTCGGAGCAGATGGCCCAGATTTATGATGCCTCCTCTCTTATTGTGGTCTGTGATTAAGTGCAGGGTCTCTGTGGGAAAGCCCCGCATTAACTCTACTGTAAAATCAATATACCTTATTCACTGCATAGGCATTTAGACTGGTCAGGGCTCTTAGGTTTAATTAATGTATTTAAGAAGAGCAATTTTCTGATTTGATATATAAGCTTCATGGCTTGGTGAATAGGCTTGCATAGATGTCTATTCCCTAGATGACCTTTATTCTTTGTGTGCAATGCAGTAGTAATTCTGAGAGGGTCACCCCAAAAATTTTACCTTTGAAAATGCGTGCATGTGAATAACCAACCGCAAGCACTATCATCTGTGTGCGTATGTGCGTCAGCAACCCCAGAGCCAAATTAAATGCAGCAGTCCCATTGACCTCTGCAGTAAATGCTGAAGAATGAAAGAATAGGGGGAATTCTGTGCTTTTAGAAACTCACAGTTCATAAATTATAGAAGCTTCCAATAAGAGGATATTATTTGGCATCATTGCACAGCTTTTAGATAATTTATTCTCCTATAAAACATATTCTGACATCTTTATCATATAAAAGTTGTACTCGTTGCTGGCTTAAATACAGACTGCATAATTGGAAGTTTATGAGGAAGGCTAAGTGTAGTATATTGGAGAACCATGTTACATCAGTGTGACCCTTTCCTCAGATTTCACCATTCTTGAAAAAAAAACACACCATAATTTCTGATACCTCTGCAGTTCACACCATCAGTATTGCCAAAATGCATTGAGCAAAATTCTTTAAAATATATTAGATCGTCCATTTTTGGGTTTTTTAATAAGAGGATATTAAATGGTTTAAAAAGTACTCCAAACTAAAAAAATTATAATTTTTTCAAATGGTTAGCACATCCTGGATGCCTGACTTGAATTATTGGGCACTAAATTAGCTTTTTTCCATTTAAAATAGAGAGTTGTTTTTGTTTAAAAACTGATTTGGAGAGTGTGGCATATGTACTTGTGATCTTAAACTTTTTAAATGCTGATTACTGAAGAATACTAATCTGGTAACTAAACTGATGCTTTGGCCACAAGACTAGCATTCTTAGACAGCTATCAAATTAGTTCATATTAATAATAAACACTGTTGCAGTAGTTATGGTACATTTTGACAGGTTTGGCTACTGTTAATTAAACGGTGTGAATATGGCGATGCAAACGGCTATTCAGACCTTGTGAAATATTTTGACAATTTCTACCTAGCTTCATAGCAGTTAACTAGCCTAAACGAGTGATAAACAAAAATTGTTGATACAATTAATTGGAGAAGTCAAAATACATAAATTAAGAGTATGAATGAATTCAATTTAAAAAATAAATTTTTCATGGCCTCTCCAACTTAACTCAGTGTTCTGATACCTTAAAACTGATAGTTTGGTGAACCAATGTTTCTTCTTTGGACTCGGAGATAACCCGAGGTTCAGATAAGTGTTTGTATTTCTAACCTCAGCACAGCATAAACAGGCAAGTGAGAGAAAGGGGTTGGGCTTAGATGGAAAGTGGACATGGTGTGTATATAAATATTCATGGGTCCTGGTTTATTTTGATAGATTAAATTACGTGTTCTGGCGTATATTAAGAAGAAGAAAAAAGGTAAAGAAGTGATAAACTTGCACAAAAGCTGGGCCAGACTGAAACTGCAGCATGGAACAGTCTAGAAGCTTGTGAGATTTCTGAATGGTCAAACAAGGACAATCTGAGCCACTACTGTGACACCTGCCCTTCTGCAAATGTGTTTATTGACATGGACTAAAATGAGTCTTCCCACTCCCAGACTCCCTCCACAGGTCTTTCTTTAAATCCCACAGTGATCTTCACATCATCAAGCAGAACTACTTTGCCTGCGGGCTTTGCTCTTGTTGTTCTAATTTGGTGTTTCTCTGCTCCCTTTCTCACTCTCTCTCCCTTTCTCTATTCCCTTTCTCCTCTCCTCCCCCCTCTGCCCGTTATGTGTCTGTTCCTCTCCCCTGCCTCCTCTCCTCTTCACTTCCTCTTGTTCCCTCCTTCTCCCTTTTGTGGGTTTGTTTTCCCTCCATCAGGTGTCCAAATGACTATACTGGTGATCGCTGTCAAACCTCCGTTATGGCCAGTTTCTACAGTATGTCCATTTCTTCTTCCTGTCTGTCTGTCTGTCTGTGTGCCTGTCTGTCTGACTGTCTGCTTACAAGCTGCATGCTGCGTATGAGGTGAATGCACGATGTCTTTGTGTTTCTCCATATCTTTTCACTCCTTACTGTGTCTCCATTCTGTCGTTTTGTTGATTTGACTCATCAGGTACATCTAAAATGCAGATGAGGTGAGATGAGATGAGATGAGAACTGAAGCCAAGTGAGAGGTTTACTTTTTTTTTTTCATTTATTAAAATTTATTGTAAAAGATCCTTAAACTGTAGCACAGTAGAAGAGAGGCCCAAATAAAACATTTGTAGTGTACTTTATAGCAGAATGGCAGCATTTTCCCTTTTCGCGCCATGTTCAGAAGAAGACATTTTGCTAATCAGAAAGAGTTTGTCTGGAGTTAGATGTTATAGCACAAGTATTTTTCATTTTTAAATGATACAGAGTAAAACGAATCACTGGGTTTTGAGAATATGTATGAAAACGCTAATCTTATTAACATGTGAATGGTGTAATGTGTTGTGTGTTATGAGGCCAAAGGCATGATGCATGACCTCTAAACTTTAACAACCAGCATATCTGATTTATAACACACTAAAACCTGTCCATACTGTACCAAATGAAAAGGATCTTGCATGCGGTCGTGCTACATGAAAATTCCACATTGGAAATGAGTGCTAGTTGAGTAGAATTTTGTGTATAGTAAGTAAACGCTGTAAATAAACACATAAATTTTGGTTTACTTACAAATTAATAGAATCATTATTCTCCATATCTTCATTCATCTGTACTCAGCTGTGTCTTTTTGCGTTAGACAGTAGCAGTTTTTTCTTTTTTTAAATATTTGATTTCATTTACATTTTCTTATACATTTACTAAAACCTCAGGAATTTAGTAAATATAGCAGTAATTTTTGTGCCTGTCTGTGTGTCTGCATGCATCTGTGCACATAAATACTCTAATAATTTCTTTTTTAATGGGGAAAATGGAGTTGGCCACAGTATGTCTGCATTGTCTGTCTGTTACTGGAACTTACACCCCTTCACGTCAGTGTCTTGAAGCAAACAGAAACATAATAATTTAGCATTTTTGACCCATCGACCTGAACAAGTGGACATCATTATCTGAAACCTGTTTTTTCTTTTTTTTTTCTTTCTTTACATTGTCAACTTTCTGCATTGGCAGAGCATCTTGGAATTGAAATTATGGGTATGGAACTATCATTTGTTTGACTCTTAGTTTTAAGGCGTATATAAGGTCACATCAGTCTTTTTTCTCTGTGCCATACCAAAATACCTACAATGATCCTTTGAAGTACTGATGAAAACACCATCGTTTTAAGCAGAGTAAATTGTACTATGCAAATACATTTAACGATAGTTCATCCAAAAATGAAAATTCTGTCATCACTCACTCACCCTCATGTCTTTCCAAATTCATAAGACTTTTGTTCATTGTCGGAACATGCATAAAGACATTTTTTTAAATGAAACCTGGGAGATTTTTGTCCCTTAGTTTACAGTTCAGTAACCAAAATTTTCAAGCTCCAAAAAGTTCATAAAGACATCATAAAGTAATTTATATCACTCCAGTGGTTTAATCACAATTTTATGAAGCAATGCGAATGATGTGTGTGTGCAAAAAACTAAAATTAAGTAACATAGATTTCCAACGCGCGTTGACGAGAGAATCACGACACATGCGTGTTGTGCTGATGTGAGACATTTGTTACAAAGATTGTTCTATGTGTCTCAGTTTGTGTACAGCATCCATCTTGCTCTGCTGTAAACAGTGCAGCACTTTCAGGTACCATTGTATTGCAAGAATGTCCATTCAGTGTGGACGTCCATTCTCATGATACAATGGAACAAAAGAGTCATTATGTGAGATTTCGACATAGAGGAGGACCTGCATTTTTTTTTGTCCGCGCTCATGTCAAAACAACACACATGCGTCATGGTTCTCTCATGCACACGTGTCGGAGATCTATGACTAAATGAATATATTTTGTGAATAAAGAATTCATTTTAGATTTTTGCGAACACAGAGCATTTTTATCACTTTATAAAATTGGGATTAAACCAATTTTACGATGCCTTTATGAACTTTTTGGAGCTTGAACGTTTTGGTTACTGGACTGTAAACAGAGGGACAGAAATCTCCCAGGTTTCATTAAAAATGTCTTCATTTGTGTTTCAAATATGAACGAAAGTCTTATGGGTTTGGAACGACATGAGGGTGAGTAATTGATGACAGAATTTTCATTTTTGGATGAACTATCCCTTTAATGTAATGTAATATGTCAATTTATACAATTTATAGTAACAGCTTAAGTTAACTATTGTTAACTTTAAAGTACACATCAGATCAGTGAAAAAATAATCTCTACTCTTTTACCACTGTCTGCTACAAGACTTGGAATTATCCACCAAAATCTGACAGATTAATGTGGCCAAAAGTAGAACATTTTTACTATTGGCCATTAATAACATGAAGTAGTCTAACCACTAAACAAAAAACTAATGAGTATGACATATTTAGATATTAACAAGCTTCCTGAATAGCTAAAGTTTTATTACTCTGTGTTATTCGCTTCCTGTAACAAGCATGCAATGCAATATCAGAAGTTTCAACATTTGACCTGGGCACAGCGTTCCCCCAATCATCTCTTCTCCTTTTTTCACGCTCACACCCCCCACCCCCCTTCCCCCTCACTTCCCTGCTGTTGGTCTTTTCTTTCTTCTCAGAGCTCTTGTCCTTTCTCTTGTTCTCCCACTCCATGTTCTGTGTGTCCTCCTTTGTCATTGTTGTTCATCGCCTGCCCTATGGGGCCTCAGGTTTAACGCCAGACCAAAAAAATGTCTTCATTGCACCTTTGTAGAGGGTCTTCATAAAGCCAATACTTGCTTAGGAATGTCAGATGCTAGAAAATGCACTTCACGGTCATATAGACGACATAACTATCTGACCATATAGAATATATTAAGACTGAAATTAGGTTTACCTGCATTATTCAGTTTGATACACCACAGCACAGTTTTATGAACAACCCTCTCCCTGTGCATCATTTAAAAAATGCTGTTTGTATGTTTTAACCCCACTTTACAGGCATGTACTCTGCAAAAAAATTTATAAATAAATTAAGCTTACACAGATTTAACTTCCAGTTATCTATCACTAATGATGGCTGTAGGCCAGTGTATTATTGGGAGTGCAGAAAAGGCAAAGTCCTCTGTTTATGAACACTTTCCAGAGAAATTGCAATGTTATTGCTTTCTAAGTTTGGTAGATTTAGTGCCATTACACAAGGATCCTAGAACTTTTAGACTGTTTTAGCATAATCGACTCTGAAAATGCAAGAACCTGCCATAGAGTTTTAAAAACTGTATTTTCTTATAGTGTGGTTATAAGATCACCCTGAGGTCCCAATGAGCTCATAGAGCTATTTGTCATGGATCTATTTGCTGTAGAGTTAGATTGTTAAGACACAAAGCATAGTGCTTGATCTATCAGTTTTTGTATATTAAAAAAGTACAAATTGTTGAATTATTATTTATGTTGAAGAGGTCTTATACAGATTAATCAGTTCAGTAATCAGATTAAACTAAAGCAGTCTATGGCATGTCTGCCACTGATTCAGTGTGTGTGTGTGTGTGTGTGTGTGTGTGTGTGTATGAATATCTGTGTGTTTGTTTGTTTTTCTCACTTATTCAGAGGCAGAAGAACTGTACCAGAAGCGGGTACTGACAATAACAGGCATTTGCGTGGCCCTGCTGGTGGTTGGCATCGTTTGTGTTGTTGCATACTGCAAAACCAAGTAAGTCAAACCAAGTGGTGCTACTAATGCTGGAAAACAGAACTCAGTATAACTTTTGTATGTGATTTTCTGGATATCACCCAAGCTTAGTCTTTGTGTCAAAGCAGTATTATTAACTAAGGCACACAGAGGTGGGCTATATCTGCAAAACATGATCTGTGATAGTAAACTATTTGGAGCCAACTACATTTTAAATTTCGAAAACATTCCACAGACCTTGTGGCTTCAGAAATTTTATGAATATGATCCTGTACTATTATAATAATATCAGGTGCATTATCGTATTTATTGGTGCTATTAGAGATTTTTATTCCTGATCTTTTCACCCACAGAACTAAAAGCACTTACAGTGTGCTAAAAGGTAGATACAAACATATTAACAGCACTTTTCCTGATTTTAGATAAATCAGAGTTAGATTTCAGTTAACATGCTTTATGTATTAGTAAATTATGGAGTTTTAAATTGTACTTTAACAGCTTTAGCAGTAGTTAGATTGTAGATAGTGTTGTCTACCACTGTAACATCATAAAAAAGAATAATAACGTGTTGTTGTTTTTTTTTTGTGATGGAGCTAATTTTGATAACCTCAGCTGTAAGAGTCTCTATGAGCAATTTAAAGTATGAAATTTTACTGAAGCCTCTGCAACAGTTGTATTCTGTAAATATTAATGAACATAAATGGAAAGAATATGGCAAATCACAGATTCTTGTACTTGTCTGCTCTGACAATGTAGCCCTTTTTAGATCTTTTTTTTTGTGATACTGGTGTATGGATGAAGAAACAGTCCAGAACATTGTTGTGAAAAAAAGTGGTTTATGTGTGAAAAAGCAGGATTAATATTTCTGCAGGAAACAGAGGAAGAAGATGCAAAGCCATCTGCACCAGAACATGTGTGTAGAACAGCCCAATCGTATGCTGGCCAACGGACCCAACCACCCAGGGCCTGGTCCCGGCCCAGAGGAGATCCCTATGGTCGATGTGAGTGTAAATCTTTACATCTTTCAATTGGATGCAAATGGTTCTACTAAATCTCATGTATGTTATCACACATACATACAAACCTCAGGGGACTTGCAGTAGTTCTCTATAGTCACATTTTCCTAAAACCACTTTACTTAAGGTGCCATGTTGATACTTGGTGGTCTACATATTAATTAATAACAATCATGTTATATCTCAAAATGCAATTGAGGCGTTTGCAAATGCTGCATTCACTAAATGTGTGTCACCCTCTTCATAAGAGACAGTCACAAATATAAAGTTACAAACCTGCAAGTGAAATGGAATATTCAAGCAAGAGATGATGTATGACTGGGTTTTTGTTTTATACATTAGGATTTGGTTGAAATTGGAAAGTGAGTGCTCATAAACCAACATGGAGTTTTCACATAACATAAACAAACAAACAAACAAATTGTAGATGTGTACAAGCAAAGGTAGAATTGATGGACGTTTACACTAAAACAAGAATTATTACTTTTAAGATTCTGATTAAATGTGTACAGTTTGGCTAAGGACATTTCAAAAGATTATAACGATTTTTAATTTCTCACACTAATCAATTTACCACTCTCTTCTCACAGTCTTACCATTACCGACCCAGTCCTTCATTTATTTTATCACTACCACCTGAGTTTGTTTCATCCTTCTGTTTGAGATAAAATAAGGATTTGACTTCACGTTATGTTTGTATATGTGACTTTTTATGTATAAAGCTATAGAGCATAAAACTCTTACGTTAAAAATCCTCATTTTACATCTGTGTTGCAGTATAACTCTAAGAATGCCCCAGCCACCGAGCGAGTTATACGACACGGAACAGAGACGTCAGGCAACTTTTCGGGCAGCCGAATGTCCTCACGGTCCCACCACTCCTCTACTGCCACCCACGCTTCCAGTCACCGGTATAGACCCTTCCGATTAAACTGTAGCTATAAATCTCCCTATTTATCCATTCTACAGGTACCTCATACACTCCTCACCATCTTTCTCTATCTACAAGAAGTCTATACTAAGACCATTTTCCATCAATTATGAACACTAGAGCAATTGTGTAAAACTATTTCTCAAACAAGAATTCTTTTTTCATGAATATATGTGAAGATGGGTAGCATACATAACTGCATCATTATCAGGTGTTTAATTATGTCATTAAGAGAAATCAGCACTACAGTGTTTCTCAATCAAACTCATTTGTTACATCTTACCACAGACAATAATTTCAACATGTTTCCCTGTATTGAGAAAACAACAGAAACCACATTTGTTATATTTTGTCAATAAATGTATAAAATACTTGACTATCCATCCATTTTCTATACCACTTATCCAACACAAAGTGTTGTGGATGAGCCTGGAGCTCTCCCTGGGATCTTGGGGCACAAGGCAGGGAACACCCTGGATGGGGTGCCAATCCATCTCAGGGCACAATCACACACACAGTCACACACTACAGATAATTTGAAACGCCAAACAGACAACGCATGTCTTTGCACTGGTTTGTAAGCTTCGTGCACACAGGAACGGATTCAGGATTTGAATCCCCATCCCCAGAGGTGCGAGGCAAACACACTTACTACTAAGCTACTGTGCCCCCTGAGGGTAGGGATGTGTGGGGAAAGAGTGAGGCTTAGTGCGTCTGTCCAGGCCAGGACTCGAACTCGGGTCCGTCGTCTGAGGGTCCGAATTTAGAATGATGCAGACATAAGATATAGTCTTACCAAAATATTTATACCACTTTCATGTAACTGACTTTCCAAAAAAATTTATTCTGATTAAATATGCCTTCTTTATGGTTTTGAAATATCCGTGCACAATCAGAGTCACACAACTAATATATATATATATATAAAACTATATATATATATAGAGCCACAAATTTCTCTCTCTGAAAAGGTAGTCCTATACCTGAACTTAGTCCTATACAGATTTGGAGATTAAGTTAAAAGGAAATGCTGGAGTATTTATCAAGCATATATTTTGCATTTGAATGAAATGTATGGCATTGCAACAGATTTAGAGATTAACAAAACTGTTTAAAAACAGGATATTCAGATCCATTACAATTTCTCTTAAAGCTGAATGATTACTTTGAGGTGTTACTGTCAAACTTTGAGCACGTCTAGTCTTCAACCAGCCCAAAAGTACCCATGTCACACCCCTCTTCATCTCCCTCCACTGGCTTCCTGTAGCTGCCCATATCAAACTCAAGGCCTTGATGCTCACGTACAAGACCTTGTCAAGAACAGCACTCTCCTACCTCAACTATCTCCTGAAAGCTTACATTCCCTCACGCAATCTGCCATCGATTAACGACCGACGCTTAGTAGTGCCTACTCAGTGTTGCTCAAGGTCCCTTTCCAGATCCTTCAAACTATCTGTCCCTCAGTGATGGAATGAAATTCCAACCTCAATCCGGACCACCAAATCTGTCACCATATTCAAAAAAACAGCTAAAGAACCACGTCTTGTGTGAACACCTAACTAACCCCTAAAATGCCAACCCCCACATTATCCTAAAAAACAAAACAAAACAAAAAAAACCACTTACTCTGGCTCTTACACCTCTTCTCTGCACAGTTTGCTTTTCTAGAACTCAATTAAAAGATCTTGTATGGTAGCACTACTTGTATTGTTCACCGCTTGATATATCGCTTTGCTTGTATTTCCTCATTGTAAGTTGCTTTGGATAAAAGTGTCTGCTAAATTAATAAATATAAATGTACTGTGACTTCCCTTTTATCTTTTCTTTCACAATTTCACATACATATCTCTAAACCTTCGAAGCTAAAATATCCTGAATCCCACAGGCATGAGGAGAGGACATGGAGTATGGAGAGGTCAGACAGCATGAACTCGGACTGCCACTCGGGGGCACTCTCTTCCTCAGTAGGCACCAGTAAATGCAGCAGTCCAGCATGTATGGCTCGGCATGCAGCGCATCGTGGCTATTCTGAGCCTGCACGGAGCCCCCTGCAGTACGGAGATTCATACGACTCTCTGCGGGACTCACCTCACAGCGACAGGTGATGGAGAGGGGAGGTGTGAACATGTAGAATATGTAGAACATAGGAATGGTGTCATGAAGTTATGATGACATGAATGGTACTACTTTACAGACTTTAAAATGTTGCTTTTCCTGCTTTAATTTTTTTTATTATTATTATTATTATTTTACTTTTGAGAGTCATTTAAAAATGACACAAACTGAGAAGTAGCCAAGTAAAAAAATGGAGAAGCATTTAAATTTATTATTTTTGCATCTTTGCTCTACAGTACTTGTGCCTAAGACTTTGCACTGTACTGTAAGTCAAGTGTAAAGTCAATTTTCAGTTCAAGTCCAAGTCCAGATCAACAATTATTTATGTAGCCTGTTCACACAGCAGAGCATACAAAATATAGTTCAAATCCAAATCACCTTCAAATCTTTGATCCCGTAAGTCTCAAGTCATATATAAGGCTTAAGTCCTTAAGTCAGATTTAAGTCTTAAGTCCATGTCCCAAGTACAACATCACTGGTATATGAGTACATCTATAGAAAGATGTGACCATCTAAAAATAAATATGTTCTTCCTTTATTTTTCCTCTCCTCTCCCTTCTTTTTGTTTGCTTTCCTTCCCTTTTGCTTGTTTTCTGTTTGCTTCCCTTTACTTTCCTCTGCTCTCCTCTCCTCTTCCTTCCCAGGTATGTGTCAGCACTCGCCACGCCGGCCCGTATGTCTCCAGTGGACTTCCACTCCTCTTCACTGCCCCAGCAGGTGCCTACCTTCCAGATCACGACACCCAATGCCAGCCATGCACTGTCCCTACCGCCGGCTGTAGGTTCCTACTCGCCGGGCGATGATCAGCCACTCCTGCGCCGGCCACGCCCTGTACGTAATCCATACCACAGTGAGGGGACTGGCTCTCTCCCGTCCAGCCCATACCACCTCGCGGATGATGAGGACTACGAGACAACACAGGAGTACATGTCGTCCCGTGAGCGACCCAAAAAGAGTGGCAGTGGGCGCCGTTGGCACAGGAGGTCACACCTGAATGGACACGTTTCCCACCGTGCCAAGGGGCCAAGGGACTACAGCTCGCAAAGTTGCCTGTCGGACAGCGAGTGGGAGGAGTAGGAGGAGGAGATGGGGGAGCTGGGGCATGGCGAGAGCACGCCTTTCCTCAGCATGCAGAACATGAGCATGAACAACGAGCCGGCCACTATCTACCGGCCCAACGACATGCGGACATACAGCAGTACAGCGCGCAGCACGTCACGCTCAAACACACACACAAACAAACTGTCACAGTCACGGTCCAAACCAGACAATGCACCCCTTTAAACAAAGAGCAGTGATGAGGACAGTGAAACAACATATCTAGGAGAGAGAGAGAAAAAATGATATATGCTATAGACCTGCACCTATAAGAAATATTTTTTTATTTTATATAACAGACAGATATTCTAAACAAAGGAAATATTTATTTTCATTTCAGCAAAAATTGTCTACTAGCTAGCAGCAAAGACTTTTTTATAGGGGGGAAACTATTTATATGTAATTTCTGTTCTTTGGTTTACAGCATTACGAAGAAGAATCACGTGCCAATTTTTTCACAACTTAGAAATAGAATAATATTGTGGTGCCTTTTGCTGTATGCCGATGAGGGAGGTTCCGTTGAGTTTTTTGTAGCCTTTCTTAAAATGGACTCCTGGGTTTTATATAGACATGTTTTTTTTCTTGTTTTATTTTTGGTTTGTTTGTTCAGGATCTCCCCATTTGAACTGTGATCTAATTCTGACATCATGCAATATTGGAATCACTTTTATGTAAGTTGTTTCTTTACATGCGTAGGAATATATACAATCACCATGGACACGCTGTTTCCTGTTTGAGACAAGAAATGGTGTGTTTGTGTAGACATTCACAAACTCCCCCTCCCCCCTCCAGGTTATTATCATTTGTTGTTTGCAGGTCTGCAGGTGTTCATAGGGCATTGTCATGGTACCTGCCCCGGTGTTCAGGGTTTTCAAAATGGCAGTGTGTGTACATTCAATGCCTGAATTTACTCTACTGTATGTAAGAGAGGGGGACTGGGTGTGTGTGTGTGTGTGTGTGTGTGTGTGTTTGTGTATTGTGCTCTCAGTGTGTGCATGTGAATGCTAGGTTGAGTCAGCCTGTATCTGTGTGGTTTTGTCTGTATGCTCCTGTGTGTTGGAGTGTAACAGGCACTAGTCTAAAGGTTTGGGTGTGTGATTGTGTCTAACTGTGATCTCTCTGATGGGTTTTGTCATAGGGAAGCTCTGACACTCTATTTCCATTAGGTTGGCTTTAAAAGAACCGAGAAAGACACACTGACTGCCACTTCCCGGTGGCGAGATGAGCTCATTGCACTGTACCCTTCCTTCCAAGTGTAGTGTTTGGCAGTGGTGCCGCCTGCAGGTGAACCAATCCAGCCTGATTCTAGCCTACATGGACCGACATATCCCGTTAGCTCACACGCCCCTGTTCCTATGCCAGCAGCTTAAGGCCGCTACGTGTCTCAGGACTTCCCATCCTAAAACCACATGATCCATTAGCACTTCTCACTCTCATGCTCAAATCTGATCTGAAACTCAGAATAATACCATTGGCTATTTTTGCTCATTTGTGAAACCTGTAGAACATCTATGATGACCTAACATTTTAAAGTGCTTTTTTCTGCTGCCCCCTCTCTCTTTGGTTGTGTTTGTCTGTATGCAAGCTGGGAACTTGCTGTTGGCAATGTGGGTTTGGGCGTGCTACTTTAAGTGAACAGGTTGTGAAATTACCTATTGTTTAGTGTCCCACCCAGAAGCTTGAAAGCACTCTGTCCAGCAAATGTACAGACCCCAAATCAAATATCCACAACCAAACACACCTATTTACACACTCGTATCCACATAAACATATACTGTGTCATCACATACAAACACAATCCCACACTCTCATCCAAAGCTTCTCCTGACTCATGGATTACCTTCATTCCTTTCTCTCTCTCTTCTCTTGTTCTGTTCTTCCTCTGTCTGCCTTTTTCTGCATGTCCTAGTGGTTTTGGTAGATGGGTGCATGGTAAACGCAGCAACTGAGTTGTCTTCACGCGGTGAAAGTGTATTTTCATTTTGACATCCAGCAATAAATCCCCTTTTTTTCATGCCCATTCTTGACTTGGAATATGCTAGAAATTTTTGCAAGTTTTCTCAGAAAATAGTACTTGTACAAAAATCAAACCACTTGTTCATATGGAAAAAAAATAAATCTTTATTCCTACCATTTTAAAATGTACGGTGTATTTGTTTTTTTGTTAATTGAAATGTCCACACATTTAGATTAATTCAACTCTGCTAATTATCCTACAAGGCATTACTCCTTGTCCAGTGAGGTCTTTCAGAATTTCTTTCCGTGAGCATTGCAAGAAAGGTAGGTACTCCACTTTTCTTAATTGCTGCCAAAAGACACATTGCTTTAGAGAAACAAACTGACACACTTGATTGTTGGCACATAAGACCTGGCATTTTGTGACCCAAAGTTTGTGTTCACTATTCAAATACAGTTACAATCAAAATTATTCAAATCAAGTTTATTGTCAGAATTGACAGACTTTCAGCTGTTTGCAATGAAATAATCAAACAAAAGCAATTGAAATACTTCAACACAATGAATGCTTCAGGTGGTTTCCCCAAATTCAATTAAAAATGCAACTTATAATGATTTCTCCAGTTTCAAAATTATTCACCCCCTGAATAGAATCACTCACAACAGCACAAACATACAAAACAGGTGTTGTCTCATTCACACTTGATGCAACTAATCAATGGCTTCATTAGTTGCACCAGGTGTGCTTGAGCTGTAACACATGAAATAGCTGAACTGGCTAGGGGCAGAACTAGATGAAATACCTGGATGGGGCAGAAATAGGAAGCCATCAACAGTTGCAACCAGATCTCTGAGAAGGCAGGTTGTGAAAAACACTCCAGTGACTGCAAAAGACCTGCAGCAAGGCTTGGTGGCAACAGGCACTGAGGTTTCAGTGAGCACAGTAAGGCGTGTACTAAACACAGAAGGTTTCCATGACAGACCTCTAAGATGTACACCACTACTGACCCAAAAGCACAAGAAAAGCCAGCTCACAATCATATACATAAGCCCCAGAGGTTTTGGGATACTGTTCTGAGAACAGTGAAACAAAACCAGAACTTT
>JAOUWY010000054.1:14758744-14771702 GCA_025728095.1 Prietella phreatophila | reverse complement strand
GTGTGTGCGTGTGTGTGTGTGTTAGAGAGAGAGAGAGAGAGACTCAGGGATCCCATGATTCTGTGATTTAAAAATAAATAAATAAATAAATGTTACAGTACTTTGTTACAATGGTAAGCCACAAGTATAAAATATATGTTTATTATTGGTCCTAATGGCTATTGGTCTGTTTGACTAGTCACTGAATTGACCAAAATTCCTTGGTGGAAGGTTCAGGGAAAATGCTCTATGATGCTAATAAAAAACCAAACTATTGACACATTTCAATAATGAGCATAGTAAAATAAAACTACTGAGGGAGTTTATGTGGAATTTCTATATTTACAGTTAAAGGGGTCCCAGATTGCAAAAAGTCTGAGAACCCCTATCCGATTGTATCAATTTCTTCCTTGTTCTTGAATCCAGACGGCTTTATATTTGTGGATGAACTCCTGAGTCAAGGACAGTTCAGCTCATTTTCACAGGAGGATATAGAGAGAGTGGTGGCCATGGATGACAAGCAGCGCTTTAAACTGCTAGTCCATCCTGAGAATGGACGCCTACAGATCCGTGCCAATCAAGGACATACTGTACAGGTCAGTGGGGTCATCAGCTCTCCTTTAATAGATATGGGGTAAGTGCAGCCATAGTAAAGCTTATCACTATATAATAACACTTGCTTTGCATAAACCACTTCATCAGCTAGCACATTGTAATTGCTTGGCTTGAATTTACTTAATATTAGACAAAGGTTTTTCCACTTGTTTTGTATTCTTGTTTTGTATTCTGATCCTGCCATAGTTTGAGTTTGAGTCAGTTGTGTGCGTTCAGGTCCAAGACCTAGAATTGACAGCAGTGGTTCTGGATGCACCAGACTGTCCACAGGAGGCCGTTCATGGATCCTACATGAAGCATTGGCCATCAATCCGTAGCCGGGGCCTGTGCAGGATGGACAGAACACACATCCACCTAGCACCTGGGCTGCCTGGAGAAGACCAAGTTATCAGTGGTGCGAGTCCCAGAGAGAATTGACTGTTTTTGCATTTATCTCATATACAAATCAGACAAGATTTGTTTGGTGTCCAACGTTTCTTTCTTTAGGGTTCCATTGGAGTTGGGTTTGTCTCACCCAAAGACTTTTCTGTAAATATCTGCCTCAAATCACATCTAATATTCTTCAATAAAATCACACACATTTGTTTATGTGGTCTAGCTCACAGTATGATCTATTGGGAAGGTATTAGCTACATTAGATTTGTAACTCTAGCACCTAACAAAACAAATTTTGGGTAGCACAGACCTTGGCGGATTGAGTACATTTTGGGTAAGAGGTACAAATTGGGTAACTTACATCGTTTTTTCTCAGAAATATTCCTTTGCTCTTAAATTTTTTTCACATGAATAAATCAGAAAATGAGAGATGTTCTCTGGTAATAGTTCTCAATCCTGATCCCGGAGTACCCCTGGTTTGCATTGTGTTCCTTCCATCTAATTAGCTAATTACTAAGCTCTTCATGCCGATTTGGGTGTTAGAGAGGATAAAACATTATGTCTAGAGCTGGGGAACTGCAGGTTCAGGGTGGGGAACCACTATTCTAAAAGATGTGGAAAAGAAAAATTAGGTTCTGTGTAGGAAATATGGAATGGTCACTGTGATGTATACTTGAAGCTTTCTGTGGAGAGGTTCTTGAGCTAAATAACAGACTACACATCTAATAATCTGTACATATATAGAGTAAGATAATTCATGTTTTATGAAAAAAAATTAATAATATTTTCCTTCATCAGGAATGAGACATAATTGTGATCTTGCTGTGTACATCAATGTCCACAAAGCTCTAGCAGGTAGGCAGAAAAGCAGAGGCATTTTCATCCTCTTAGTTTGCCTCTTAGGATTAACATTTGTTTTTCCTTTTTCTTAGACGGAATTGAATTTTACTGGTCAGAAAATAAAGTGCTGTTGACGCCAGGTGATGCTGACGGAGTGTTGGGTCCTCAGTATTTCTCGCGTGCACAAAGACTGAAACCTTCATGTGAGTTTCTCGAACAGCTCAACCCCTTCTACATTTGAGGGTTTGAAAACGACCATGTTTTCCTAATTAACATCCTAGTAGGCATGAGTCAAAACAATACCAGCTCATATAAATGTATAAAATTCCAAACTACTGTTAATTCATTTGGGTGGCATGGTGTTGCAATGCCGCCTCATATCAAATCCCTGGTTTGATCCTAAGATTGGGTTTCTGTGTCCATGGAGTTTTTCCACAGATCTCCAGTTTCCTCTCACCTCCCAAAAACATTCAAGCTCTAGTTGTTAGATAATAATCTTCTTTTCGTGTCGAGGTTCCACTTTATGTTGGAACCATCGTGGTGGAAGGATTAGCTGCTCAGCAGTTAGATAATAATGTAAACTGAAGAAGCCAGTTAGAGATGTCACTCACTATAGAAATTTACATGGGAGCATGTTGGTATGTTTATCACATTTACTCATATATTAGTAAATGTTTTGTTCTCCATTCATTCTTCAGTAAATACATTATTGTGGTCAGGACCTCTGGGTTTTAAGTTTAGATTTGGGGAAGCTGAATATCCTCATGTCTGTGATTACTGAAATCTGATTTTCCAGAAGCAGGGAAAAACAGTCCTCTAACTTTAAAGTATGTCTTTTTAATTACAGCATGCGATCTGGATCTGGAATAGACAATGGAAAAAGATGTCATGATGGATTGAAACATAATGGACTGGGAAACCCGTGTATCTTAAGTTTCTTGTAGAGCCTGTATTTACCCTTTGAGACATTTTATGTAAATGTAACATGATGGAAGCTTGGTCTAACTGAGCTGCACGTCACAGAGACTATCTGAAAAGAGACAGGAACTTCTTGTGGTCTGGTGAACTGAAGCCTGCATGATGTTGGACAAAGATAAGGAAGTTCTTTTGTGAAAAAAATAATAAATGTGATAAACAGCTGGTCAATGTCACACTTCTTGTGCTGGGTATGATAGCCTGTGGTTTCCTCAACTGTCAACTGAATCAAATATGATGACTTTCAGGGGACATGGTAGAGTGTTGAGAATGTATAGTGCAGCTGATTTCTTAAATTATTTATACAAATGCTCAAATGTTTTACTTTATTTAAATAAATCTGTTCTGTAGTTACATAAAACTATGCTTCACTAGGTACTATAGGGTCTTTATACGCCACACATCTGTAAATCTGTCAGTCAGTGAATAAATATAAGGACAAATGAGTGAATATTTCTGCAAGTCCATTCAAACAGATTGCTATGTGGTTATAAATGTGGCTGTGAAACCGAAATCAGTAAAGATCCTTAATAAGCCACATTCACACATCTGGAATAACTACTGCAACTCTTCAGGAAGGTTTTTCACCTCATCATCAAGCTGTAGCAATTTGAGTTTTCTTTCATGGTAGCCAGATAAACCTAATATCATCTGATTATTATTATTTTCTTTTTTTTAATGAAAGCATGTGAAAAGAAGTTTTTTTTTTTGGACTGATATACAGAAACGAACTACAAAATGATCTGTGGTCCTGCTGTCAAGGCATCAGTGCCGATTAAAGAGCTTCATGGCCCCCAGTGAGTTTGTGGAAAAGCTCCTCATTCAGTGTGTCACTCTTTTCTCTTGCACGTGTTGACATGAAGATGTAGCCCCCAATGTACTCGTGCACTATCTTACAGTCTGCAGTCACACAGCTGAAGGCTATGTTGATGTTGCCATCAAACTCAATGGCCACCTGATTGAGAGAAACATCCCAAAAAGAAAGTAAATACAATTGCAACATGGTTGAATATGTTAAGATGCAGATCCAAACAAATCATTGTGAAAGTATAATTGAGTAGATGTTAAAAATGGACTGATAAACTGAACATTGTTCATGACCAACCTGTCGTATGTCCCAGTTGACATTCCACTGCCTCATGTTGTTGTAACGCCAGGTCTTCACTACTTCTCCCACTCCCAGGTCGATACGGATCAGGCGATTGTTTGCAATGCCCAGGACCTCGTCTTTACGACTACCCTTAAATCTGAAAATAAAAATAAAAAATTTGCTGTAGCTCTCATTTACATTCCAATGTAAATTAATATTCAGTCAACAGTTAATCATCATTCAGAAGCCTGGTACCTCCAGTAAAAGCATTTCTGGCTCATACTACCAAAAATCAGACTCTCAGCTATATACGGCCATTGCAGCAGTAATACTGAATGTCTTCTTACCTGACCATGAAATAAGAAATGCCAAAGTCAGGCAGGGACTGCCAGATCTGGAGGAACTTCAAAATGGCTGCTGTAAGGGAGAGCTGAGCCACATTCTGATAAGCCTCCAGGATCCGTGGGGTTAACTGTAAATACAAGCAGAGGGCAGGGAATCATTGTCTTAGCATATTTGTCAAAGATGGTTTGTACTGTAATTCAGAATAACAGTATTATTTTACATTTACATTTTTTTTTTATAAATGATACTGACATAAAAAGAATGAAAATGAGAAAATATAAAACATGCTTGAATTCTGTTTTGTATTTTGGTTAAATTCACATCCTAATATGAACTTTATACAGATAAACAGAAGTATGAGTTATGAGAGAAAAATATTATTAATTAAAAATAAAATAATTGACCATTTTTCCAATTTGAGTTTTCTACATTTTGTGAGTGGTATAGCTGAAAGTGTGCTTTAAATGATCGTTGTTTTTGTGGTTTTTTTTACAATTTGATATTTTTTACATTGCTATGAATGACATTTCAATGAGCTGAAATTATATTTGTCCTATATAAAATGCATTTTGACCTGCATTTTAAATAAGACTAATGCATTAGGTAGGAATACACATTTGACAGGACTCCATCATGGACATTCATACAAACACATACTGATTCACACATAGGGGTCATTCAGAGTAGCCCATCCACCTAGTGATGCTACTGGGAGGCGCTGTCCAACATTATTCTTAAATAAAATTGTATAAGAGATAATCAAATAATATAATTAACAATGATTTAATTTTATTTAATCAACAGTCTTGTCTGTTAACCACACAGACATAACTCTTATAGAAAGTCAGTATACAACCATGAAATGCCATGTCCATTGCAATGTATTGTCCATAGACAAGTACCTATTTTTAAACTAATTATTAATTCATTCTAGATATTTTGCCCTGTACCTGTTTGGCCTTGTATTTTTTGTTGTAGCGAGGTGAGACAAGGCTCTGTGTGTTAATGATGTCGTCAGCCTGTACAGTTGAACCAGATGAACTGGAGCACTGCATGGCCAAGAAGGACTGGATGTTTTTCACTTCACTCTGATAAGAAGGGTCCAGCAAGGTCAGGCCTTTAGACCCCAGCTTACAGGCCGCCATCCACTCAGAGTACTGTTTCTCCTGCAGGGACAGAGGACACTCTAATAATAGTATGGAACAGTAGAATGACCCAGGGCCATTGTTTTTTCTTTATAATCTTGACGTAAGTATTTGTGAACATTTTAAGAGATGAGTAGAGGGCTGGCAGCAGCTACATTTGCACAGAACACAGAAATTGATTGAACACTTCTGGTGAAACAAGAATGGCTTTAACAATTAGACACATGTTGATTGTAAAAAAAATGTTTTGCTTAGAGGATGTGAAATAAAACATCTCTATAAGCTGTCACTGCATGATGTCTGTTTTCTGAGGTGCTGTATGAAGATGATTTCCAAAGCATCTCGCTGTAGTCAGTATGATCACTTACATTCTCACACCGCAGATACACCTCTGTCATGCCCTCTGGCACTGGGATGAGGAGTCTGATGCAGAACTTCTGTCCTGCTATGTTCACATCAGGAGCCACTTCACAGCCTGCACAGACATAACCCTGAGGCTTTAGAAGACACATTCATTTGACACATTCAAATACAAACAAATTGCATTGATTGAATTTGATTGTTTGATGACAGTGATTGTCAGAAGTACAAACACACCTTGTGTGCCTAAATAAATAATGATGACATCCTTTCCGTTAAAGGCAAAAGTTTACACCTCCTATGACTTTTGAATGGATATATACAATTTCCTGTTCTTTCCTGCAACAAGATACTAATTCGAATCATAATAAAAATCACCAGAAACATTTTGTAAAGATGTTTTTCCATGAGGCATCCTGTGCTATCTCTGGGATTTGAACTCATAATCTCTGTATGGATAGAATAGAGGTTTTCTGTTGCACAATTCGGGAGCCCCCTATTTGTGTTTGTCTTTAAAGTATGCCAATTCAGCATTCAAATGGTAATATGGCATTTTCAACCAAAGAAATCCCTGTTTGAGGAACTCAAACATTGTACAATTGTACAAAAAATGTGTGTGTGTGTATGTGTGTGTATGTGTGTGTTTCTACCTTTCAGGTTCATTTGCTGGACGGGTTCTCCGAAGCTATCTTCTTTACTCTTGTAATAAAAGATAGAAGTGTCTTGAAATTTGAACCAGTATTGTTTGTAGTCCCTCAGAGTTAGTCTCCTGGGCCTAAATATCAAAACAATTCAATTACTTACAACAAATTCTTCTGGACTCTTTTTAGCTCTAAAAAGCAAATAATTGGTCTTACCGAAATATTTTCAAGTAGTCATTCAGTTCTGGAGGGGTCATGTTTTCCTAAACAGATTTTGTTTAAAATGTAGTCAAATAACTCTATATACATTTCCACAGTTTCTTAAAATTAGGTTGTGTATAAACAGCCAAACGTCTGCCTACCAGCTGGCTTGTGTTGCTGTTCTCTCCCACAATCTTGACCTCAAGAGATTTCAGGGAAGATTCAAGGTCATCCATACCTTGGCTGGAGCTATCATCCTGTGACATTGACAGCTTACCTATATGGTACTGCAAGGGGTATAGAGCTAGGTTATTTTTATATGCGGTATGTATGGTTTGAGGTTATACTCAAAAAAGGTTACATTTTTGGCATCCACATCAGCTTAAGTAATGAACTGTTAACAAAATCCAGAGGAGTTTTTTTGTGGAACCAAAAACAGCACCACAAATGGTTGTAATAAAAATACATAGAATTGTGGAAGAAGCAAAGCGGCGGATGATTTCTTTATTGTTTCATTATCAAGCGATTGATATACAGTATATGAGATTGTAGCTCTCCCATTTAATATTGTACCCAGGCATAACTGGTTAAGCCTGGGACTTTAGGACTGTGTTGCAGGGAAGACTGTTATAAAGGTGTGAGGATGGAAATAATTACTCAATACAGAATAGAGAAAGAGGAACTGAGAGAGGAATTATCAACAAAAGTGGTGTTGCACAGAGGTCACTTCTGGGAATGCTATTTTAGTGATTATGTGGGCATAAATCTAAATGTTAGTGTCAGATCATCAAAGAAGACCTTTCTGTCATGTGCAAGAAAATTAATGCTAGAAAGAGGGGATTTTTTTTTTCATGCTCAAATGTGCATGGTAACAGTCAAAAGATGTTTAGGGATGAGCAAAGATCATACATAAGGAAAAAATATTCTAGAATCAAACAAGATCTTTTGTGTTATTTTAGTGACTGATGCTCATAAATTGTGCACAAAATAACCAGAGACATGAGCAGCATAAAACCAGTCAGCATTTCTCTTATTTTCCCTCACAGAAACACATTAAACTGCACTGCTGTTACACTAGTGGGTGTTGGCTGCTTATTGTGGTTTAAAGGCCTTTGTTTTTTAAATACTGAAGTCTGACCTGTGTTTCCTGTGTGTAGCTGTAAGGCACTGTGTGTAAATCAAGTGTATAGTTCTCTGTGGGTTCAGGAACCTGTGAAGAAGTGAACCAACCTGCAGGGCTCCAAACAGCATCATCTCTTCCTCAGTACAGTCGTTATCCTCCAGCAGGATTGCCCAGCGTGCCTGCTCATACAGCTGTGTCAGACGCACCTCATCATACTGGCAGAAATAAGGTTTCGAGCCAGCTTTTACAGCATGCATATTATAATGTATCATCTATGTATATTGCACAGTTAATACTTAAAGTGATTTTCTCAAACAGATGCACTCAGAAACACACACACCTTAGGTTCCATGTCATGAAAGGTGTAGTATTTGAAGCGTAACCACAGCTTCTCATTCTCCTGTATTCCCTGCTCCATGAGTGATCGTGATGAATCCAACCATCTGGATGAAAAGAGATGCATTATAAATGTTTTGCATTTGCAATATTAAGAGCTATTCAGTAAAGTTTGCTCATACCTGGTTTGGATGTGTGTTTTGTCCACCTTGCTGGCTGGTCGGTAAAGTTTAGCGATGGTCTCCGGAGCAGGAGACGGCTGGCACACAGACAGAATCTTATAGACAGCCTCAGTTTTAGGGGAGTCAGCAAAATGAGCCGGCATGCCATTATACAGAGTTGGAACTGATCCTGAAGGTATAGTTTGGTTGTAAATGATGCAAAAGTATCAAATCTTTTCAACTGTGTTTACAATGAATGTATTTTGAGAAGAGATTATTTAATAGTAAATATTTTAGATACACAACTGTGTGAAATACCTGATGTCAGTGATACGTCTGTAAGGTCATACTCCTCCTCCACAGAATCTTTGTCTTTCTTTTTCTTTTTCTCCTCCACTGGCCTTAGCAGAGACAGTTCCTCTGGATGGCGGATGTCTGAGAGAAAGCGGAAAAGGAAGAAAAACATGGATGAAAACAGAGTAAAGTCACCTAAAACTTTTACTCATTAATTCATTCATTCATCTTCAGTAACCACATTATACTCGTCATGGTTGCATTGGATCCCAAGTGATTCCAGGATCACTGGGTGTGAAGTGGTAATATACATTGGATGGGACACCCTCACATGGCACAATTCACACACCTGGGGCTAATTTAGCTTTTCCAACGGCATGTTTTTGGGCGGTAGAATGGAGAACCCAGAGGAAACACACACGGGCATGTCAAATTCAACACAGACGGTAACCCAAGCTCAGGATCGAACTGCAGATGCTAGAACTGGGAGTCAGTAATGATACCCATTGAACCACCATGCTACCCTTCACCCAAAATTGAATACGATTTTTTTTCTATACTAGATAATAAATTGCTCCTCATGGTGGTCTCAGCAAATAAAAATAAAAAAGAACAAAAAAGAACATGAAAAAGAATAAGGCACACCTACACTGTTTTTCCTCAACACAAAACCAGATTCTATGAATATTGAATTGGAAACAGGCCACTAGCCGCTTAATCCACATAAGCATCATGTTACTGTAGCAAGACAACATCCGAATGACTAGGATTCCTGTGTATGAGCCACAGGATAAGGTACATAACAGGAAGCATGCCCAAAGGTCATGATTTGGCATTGCATAACTGAATTATGGTACATAATGTTTTGACCAAGACACACTATAAATTTCACAAGTCTGCTGTGAGATACTGTTAGATATACTGTATATCAGAAATAAAAACTCCTGCTGTATTGTGCCACTGATATCTGTAGTATGCTTTGCTATAATACTGAACTTCAGCACAGTGTTAAATGTCTTACTCAAAATCCTGCAGATTCCCTGGACAGTGTGGAACATGGAGCTGGAGAAGCAGACACGGAGCCGCAAGGTGATTCCGTTAGGCAGGCCCAGCCGAATAGGCTTGTGTTGGGGGGTGAAGTGCAGTCGAGCATCCGCATGGATCCCACATTTATCGAGTGTCCAGGATGTCCGCAAGACCCACTGCTGCTTCTGCTCCCACCAAATTGCATGATCTGACCAGTCCTGCTGCATCTCTAATACAAGGAGTCAAAACATACAATCAATAATGCAGGGGTTTTAACTCATCACATTAATCAGAATAAACTCACTGCATGTATAATTGAGCACGTGAAGTATCCTGTCATGGTCAAAATATATATTAGATGTCTAATACCTTGGTTTGGCTTTGCATGTGTATAATCTTTGCTACAAAGATTGCTATGTACAAGACAATTTTCTGTTGTACTCTCCCACCCATGCAGGATATATGATATTGGATATATAACTTACGTGTTTTTTCTACAATTTTCAGAATGACCCCGCCTATGTGAAGGTCAGAAGTTACGCTGACTTTAATGGGTGGAGCTTCAGGGCCCAGTTCCTCCACACTGACTGACAGGTCCCACGCCGCCATCCTGAAGGAGCTGGAGAGGACAAATGAAACAGAGTAAGAACAGAAGCAATAGAAGCAAGAATTAATGGACATATTCATAAAGTTGTGTTTGCTACAGATGCTGTAATAAATTGAACACATTTAAGGGAGCAGTTTGTTATTTTAGCGTCCTCTGCCAGGTACATTTGTTAAAAAATATATATATAAATAAAAAAATAAAGAGAGAGAGAGAGAGAGAGAGAAGTTTTAATTTCCATTAAAAACAAAAAAATTGGCAGGCTTTCCCCTTCCACACCTAAAGCTTTGAAAGTACATTATTTGAAAGTACATGCGTCATGTGATGCTTATTACTGTGGGAGCAGCTTATTTCTGATCGAGAATATTGTCAAGTCTGAAATAGTGAAATTAAACAAGCATAGAAATGACTTTAAACATCAGAAACTGCACTTTAAAAAATGCTATAAAATGACCCTGAGTATATCAGTTACAGCAGTTGTTTATTGTGCTTGTTTTTGTCATTTTCTCTGCTGAGCTGAATGAACTAACACCTGTATCAATGTTATTCCTATTTGTAAGCATGCTGTTAAAAAGAATGACCCGGCTTGTCTATCACATGTTAAGCATGAGTCTTCTAGCACTCACACACATGTGGACAAATGCACACACCGCCTCCCTGATTCCCCGTCTGTATGACATTGCTTTTCCACGTCTTGCCCTGCAGTAACCAATACTTCCCATTTTTACTGCAATCATACTAAACCATGTTTCCTCTTTCAGTTTAACATCAACAGCCGTTTTAACCATACACAGGCATGTGTACACACAACCCCAATACCACAAAAGAATGAGGAAGGGTGGGGGCTCAGGTAGTCCTATAACATGAAAAATATACGTAAATATGATCAGAATATGTTCATCAGAAACATGTCCCAGACATTATGACCAAACCATATATGTACTTGCTCATCCAATTTATTTTACTTATTATCTTTATAAGAATGACAGTCATATCAGTATGATGTTCGTTGGATGGTTAAGCTTTCTAAAGACATTCCTCTTCAAACCTGTTCTGTAAGGAAAATCCTCTGCAGTAGGGTTCCACCAGGAACCTTTAAGGATCCCCAGAAGGACAACTCAACATAAAATTGACTTTAATCTAGGTGTATATTTTTATACAATATGTAACTGAGCAAAATTCAGTCATGGCTGGGTAGTAGTAAATGTGTAAACATGGGTGGGTATAAATTAGACATCATATTCATTTCCTTACATTTGACATTTATTGTACACATATTAAGATGACAAATATGATTGCAGAAATTGTTCTGTTTAAAATAAAATATTCTTCTGCCAATATTTTAATAGTGGAACAACGTTTGTGCATATATTTAATCAATTTATATCACAGGTTTGATTACGAATGAGAAATGTTTATTTAATTGGCTTCAAATATAAATCTTTTTTTTCAAGAGGATGATTTATACTTTTTATACATTTTTCCACCCTCTCAACACTTTTAACTAAGGATGATATTCCATATAGTCTACATTTGCATTTACATGCATGAGTAATATTGTTTTGTCTTTTTAAATTTTCAAAATATATAATTTGCAAATAACTTTTTAAAAGCTATACTTATTTATAAACTATTTAATGTAAATATTAATTCATACATTGTTGTTGTTGTTGTTGTTGTTGTTGTTGTTGTTAATACCTGATAAAAAAAACTTTTCTGTCTTTTGGTGAGTGCAGTGTCTTACCTTCAGAAGTCACTTATATTTTTCTGCTTGCCTTCACACTGAAGGCGTTAGGTTTTTGCTGTGAGCTCTCGCAGTACTGTGAAAAGGGGTGTTTCTGTTCTGTCAGTTTATGCATAACGAAACAGCGTGTGACCGCCGTCTCCCTGGGTGTGTTCTTACATTATATGAAGAGCTGAGAACACTTAAAATAGCTGTAGCTCTAACCTATTACAGCAGATAACAGGATGAACTTCCCCATATTTCAGTGAGTTAATTCAATTAGTTTAATCTTGCTACAGTGACTCATGACAGTGCTGCCCTTTTCACCCAGCTTAGAAGTGACTAATTGCAATGTACTGTGCACCCATTTAACTTAGGCAAGCATAGTTATTGAAGCTGTAGACTCTTTGGAAAAAGTCTGTTTTCAGTACATTTTATATAAGATCCAGCACTACCTTCTGCATATCAAGATTGCTTTACAATATTGTATTTGTTTTGTGAGTTATAACCTGTCAATGTCACTATTGTCACAATTTGACTTCAATAACTGTCCTCTCTATGCTTGCCCAAGTTAAATGGGTGCATGTTACACATGTTTACATCTAGAGGGCAGTGTAGGATAATGAGTGTGAAGATGCCCAAACTTGAATGAAGACCTAGCTAAAATGGCAGTTCAGCCATTTAATCCAGTTTAATGTGGCCTATTTGTAACCTGTCCAAATGTTAATTTCCTAAAGAATGGAGATTTACTGAAATTAATATATGTATGAAAAACCTGAACTTCACTGAATTGTCAAAAACTATTACAGGATATGGTTATTTGTGTGTGATATTACAGATGATCCGTTCATCCATTTTCAGTACTGCTTATCCTACACAGGGACAGGGGCAGCCTGGAGCCTATCCCAGGGGACTCGGATATCAGACCACAGGACATGGTTCCAGTAATCCATGTCCTTAGTCTTCAGCAAACTGTTTGCGGGCTTTCTTGAGCATCACCTTTAGAAGAGGCTTCCTTCTGGGACAACAGCCATGCAGACCAATTTGATGCAGTGTGGTCTGAGCACTGACAGGCTGACCCCCCCCACCCCTTCAACCTCTGTAGCAATGCTGGCAGCATTCATA